>PVJO010032030.1:0-13703 GCA_004026905.1 Hystrix cristata
TTTTTCATCTTGTATGATTCAAAGTCCATTCCTACTGAACAGTAAATCTCCATCTCCTCCTGCCCCCAGCTCTTGACAATCACAATTCTACTTCCTGTTTCTGTGTTTTGACTACTTCAGATATCTCATATATATTTCTGATATCTCATTTAGGGTTTGTTCTTCTATGACTGGCCTCTATCACTTAGCATGGTGTCCTCAAAGTTCATCCAGCTTCCTCCTCTGACAGAATTTCCTTCTTTTTGTGGCTAAGTAATATTTCAGTGTATTGTAGGCTGTATTTTTTTTATACCAACTATCGATGGACACCGACGATGCTTCTGCCGCTTCTGAATTGTGAATAATGCTGCAATAAATATGGAGCTTTAAATATCTCTTCGAGATCACGATTTCAGTTGTTTTAGATAAATACCCAGAAGTAGGATTGCTGGATCATATGATGGTTCTGTCCCTATTCTAATTTAGTTTAGTTTTGTCCTGAAGTGCTGCGTATCAGACCCCGGGCCTGGTACCCACTCTAGGCACGCATCCTTAAGCAGCTATACCCATAGTCCCGATTTTTAATTTTCTGAACAATCTGTCTAGTGTTTATTGCGGCTGCGCTGTTTTACACTCCCACTAACAGGGCACAGAGGTGCCGATCTCTGCATCCTTGCCAAGATTCGATGTATTTTTACAGTTGATTATAATCATCCTAACACATAAAACATGGTATCACTTTGTGGGTTTGCTTTCCACTTACCTGAAGATCAGTGATACTGGATTTCTTTTCATTGGCTTCTTGATGATTTATATGTTGGAGAAATATCTACTCCAATACTTGGCCCATTTCAAATAGTAGATTACTTTTTGCTGTTCCTATGTAGGAGTTCCTTATATATTTTGAATATCAACCTCTTATCAGATATGTAATATACAAATATTTTCTCCTATAGTTGTCTTTTCACACTTTTGTTTGCCTTTGAGTTTGAAGTCATCTACTTGCTTCTAGTGTATTAACTTTTAGTTTCTAACAGTCTGCTTGTCTATTTGTGCTTTTATTATCTCTGCTTTGGGTGTCACAGTCAACAGATCATTTCCAATACCCATGTCATGAATCTTTTATGTCTTCCTGTACAACATTTTACATTTCAGATCTCATGTTTAAATCTTTATATAATATTAAAAAATATATTTATATGGGGGGGTTGTTGGGGATTGAACTTAGGGCCTTGCACCTGCCAGGCAAGCATTCTACCACTGAGCTAAACCCTCAACCCCTACATGATATATTTTAGTCAATGTTTGTATATGACGTAAGATAAGGATCTGACTTCTTTTGTACGAGGACATTTTTATTTTTTGTGTATTTATTTTGATTATTGATTTGCTCTTCTTGCGAGTATAGGTCTCTTTAGATTTTTTATCTCTTTATGATTCAGTTTTGGTAAATTATGTTTCTACAATTTAGACGTTTTTTCCTAGGTTACCCAATTAGTTGGTGTGTAATTACTAGCAGTCTTTTAAAATCTGTCCTCTTTCATTTCTGATCAGTTTTGTTAATCTTATTGATCGTTTTAAAAAGCCAACTCTTAGTTGTGTTTTTCTTGTTGGTTTTCAATTCCCTATTTTACTTATTTCTGCTGTTATTTCCTTCTGCTAACTTTGGGCTTAGATTGACCTCATTTTTCTAGATCTCTGAAGTGTAAAATTAGGTTGATTTGAGGTCCTTCCTCTTTTTAATGTTGGTTTTTAATCACTGTTAAATTTCTCTCAAGATATTTTTTGACTTTGTTTTTTAATTCTTTTTTGACTTATTAATTCCTCAAGTGTGTGTTAATTACCAAAGATCAGAGAATTTTCCAATTTTTATTCTGAGATTAATTTTTATTTTCATTCCATTGTGGTTGGAAAATAAACTGGTATAATTTAAGTCTTCGAAAATTTGTTCAGACTGACTCGTTTTGTGATCAAACATCTTATCTGTCCTGAAGAATGTCCTGTGTGCACTTCAGACGAATACGCTTCTTTTCTGCTGTTGGGTGAAATGTTCTTTCTGTATCTGTTAGATCCATTAGCTCTATGGGATGGTTTAAGCCCTTTATTTCTTTATTGATCTTCTTTTCTGATTTTCTATCCATCATTGAGAGCAGGGCACTGAAATCCCTTTTACTTATTCTGTTACTATTTTTCTCTTCAGTTATATCAAAGATTGCTTCATGTGGTTGAGTGTTTGCATATCTGTTTATAACTGTTGTTTGTTCCTGGTGAAGTGACCCTCTTATGACATAATGACCTTTGTCTCTTTTGAAATGCTCTGATTTATAGCCTATTTTGTCTAACATATGCATGGCCATCCCTGATGTTTTGTTGTTGTTGTTACCATTTTTGTGAAACATCTTCGCCATCTTTTCATTCTCAGGCTATGTGTGTCTGCAAGTTTAAAGTGAGTCTCTTATAGACACCACATTTTTTCAACTTTGTTAAAGTCCATTCAGCCACTTTAGGTGTTTTAAGTGGTTTACATCAAGTAATTATTGACAGGAAGGGAATATTTGTCATAACTATTTTCTCCTTTTATTCATCACCCTTCATTGATTTTTTGGAAAAAAAATGATTTGACTCCTTCTCATTTTATTTTCAGTAGGTAATTACTTTATGGTTGTGATGGAACGTACACAAAACACCTCAGTTACAACAATGTGTTTTAAGTTTATAGTAATTTGACTTTAGTAGTACGTAACAGCTTACACTTTAACTTCTCCCTCCTCCACACTTTTTGATGTCCCGAATTTACATATTATTATATTTTGTATCCATTAACATCAGTTAATTTAGTCATTCAAAATTCTACACCAGAATTAAAAGTGATTTACATAACATCACTGCAGTTTTACAGTATTCTATATTTATCTACATATTTTACTTTATCATTTTGAGATTTTATTAGGTCATGATTCTGTTCAACATCTTTTCATTTCAATTTGAAGGAATCATGCTAGCATTTCTTATACACCAGGTCTAGTCGTGATGAACCTGCTTAGTTCATATTTATCTGGGAAAGTTTTTATTTCTTCTTCATTTCTAAAGGATAGTTTTTTGCTGGCTACACTACTCTTCATTGACAGTTTTCTTTTTCCCTTCCATGTTTTGAATACATCTTCCCCCTACCGATGGCCTGCAAAGTTTTTGCTGAGAAATCTACTTATCATGGTGTGGAAGTTCCCTGGTACTCACAAGTCACATTTCTTTGGTGTTTTCAAACTCTCCTTGTCTTTCACTTCCAACGATTTCACTCTCCTGGTCTCACTGTGGATTCTCCTTTGAGTTCCTGCTAGACAGATTCACTTCTACTTTATGAACCCATGTTTCCATTTCCTTTCCAGATCTCAGGGTTTCGGTCATCAATTTTTTTAAACTGGCTCTTTACGGCTCCTTCTTCTGGAACTACCACAGCACATATGTTGTTCTACTTGACTGATGGTGCTCCATAAATTCCTTAGTCTTCATTCAATCTTTTACATAGTTTTGGCCCTCTGGCTGGATATTTTTAAGTGCCCTGTTTTGGAGCACTCTGATTCTTTCTTATGGCTAATAAAGTTTGTTGTGGAGCCCCCCAGTGAATAGTTCAGTTCATCTGTTTCATTCTTCAGCTCAGATTTCTGGGTTTTTTTTTCCCCTGCATTTTCTTTTTGTTAATATACTGGTCTTGCTCAGGCATAATTTTCTTGGATGCACAAGACATTTTTAGGATTGCTATTTTAGTGTCATTTCCAAGCCATTCATGAATCTCCATTCCTTTAGGATTAGTATCTAGGATTTATTTTGTCACTTTCTTTTGGCTATGTATTCACATTTTTTCATGTGTCTCATAGCTTTTTACTGGGACCCATACATTCTGAAAATATAGCCACCTCTTTCCTTCTTTACAGCCCACTTCCTTCAAGGGTAAATCCTCACCAAACAGCCCAGCAAGAGACTGCAGGGATGCCCGAAACTCTGAGGAGTTGGGTACAACCTCTCTGGGCCTGGGTGTGCAATTTATTGATGAGAAAAGTTTGCCCATTTCTTTTGCAGGAACTTGTAATCTCTTCTTCCCCCAGGCATCTTTGTGGCACTATAAACTCTCCAGTTCTACACCAGGAAGTTGCCCTGCTTTCCTTCAGCAACCACTGGGTAACCAACGTATGTTTCTCCCACTCAGAGCCCTGAGTCAGGCCAGACAAACACCTTTTGTGTAGCTTTCCCAAGAGGTGGAGCACAGGATATTGTCTCCTCTCCTTTCCCTATTGAAGGAGACAGATCCCCGAGTTGTATACCTTCCTTGTCATGCCAAGACAAGAGGGCTGGAGCCAGCCATGCTCCCCACACCTTTGTTCAAGGGCTCTCCAGCCCCTACATCCAAACTCTGCGATCTCAGTCTTCTTAAGGAAGCAGGACAGAACACAGTCTTTTAGACGATCCTTGAAGGAGATGGAAGTTTGAAGAATGCTTCACTCCTTTCTTCCCCCTTGACAGAGAAATAGTGAGCTAAGGAGTAATCTCTCCTGCTGCAAGATGTGCTCACTTGTGGGATAAATCGATGGGAGTGACATTGCTCTTCATACCTGCCTAAATGCAGGTATCTTTCACTTTGTGCTCACCTGGGAGGCTCTAATTTAACCAAGTTCTTGAATTCTCATTATGATTCCTTGTGCCTTATATCATTGCTGATTTGGTATTTCTGTTGGAGAACAAATGATTGGGACTTCTTACTCTGCCATCTTGCTGATATCACTCCTACCCACAGTCCTTTTCCCTTTTAAATGAACTATCCTGTCAATTTTATCTGCTATTCCTTTTAACATAAATTTGGTAAAAGAGAGTATGGCAAAATAGAAAAACAATCTCTGAATCGATGTATGAAATTGGATTTTCAAAGTTCCATTATGCCCAAAAAAGGATGCATAATTTAGGTCTCAACTATAAAGAAAGTTACAGTGGCTTTTCTTATAAACGTAATGAGATAGTTTTCTAATCAGTGATCATAGGTTGACTTGTAAATGAGGCTAAACTTGCCTCAGAAACCAGCTTTGTTAAATATCCTATATTTCTTTAAATAGATATGCACATTTAAAATTCTATATGAACAATATGAATAAAATTATAAAGTTGCTATTATTTATACATAAGTTTTTGCCAAAAGTTATATATTCCAGAGGTACCTCTAGCTTGTCACCTAATTAGAAAGTGCTGACATTCATCACTTTCTTTCCTGAATCTAGATATGCCAAAACGTCTCTCGGGATGATTTCGCTCGAGGCTTCGGTCTGTAACTCTGGAACTGACATCTACACTTATCATCACTGCTCCAACTTTTATATGAGGACAGCGTGCCTATCAGTGGCAGCCAAAATCAAATGACAAACATTCTAAGACACTCCCCTTAAATCAGACAAGCTATAAACCGAGCCAATGAATGATGCTTGCAAAGCATCCCCAAATTCTGCTAGAATATCTGCAAAACTGAAGCACTCAGAATATACTGAAAAAGAAAGAAGTAAAATTTTCAAATTATATGAAAGTATACAATGTTTTATGCAAAAATCCATGCTTAAAAATGCCAAATGAGGGTTGAGGGACGTGTGGCTCACCTGTAGAGTTTGCCTAGCACATGTAAGCTCTAGGTTCAATCCCCAGGAAAGAAAGAAAGAAAGAAAGAAAGAAAGAAAGAGAGAGAGAGAGAGAGAGAAAGAGAGAAAGAAAGAGAGAGAGAGGAAAAAGAAAGAAAGAAAGGAGAGAAAGAGAAAGAAAAAAAGAAAGAAAGGAGAGAAAGAGAGAAAAAGAAAGAAAGAGAGAAAGAGAAAGAAAGAGAGAAAGAGAGAAAGAGAGAAAGAGAGAAAGAAAGAAAGAAAGAAAGAAAGAAAGAAAGAAAGAAAGAAAGAGAAAGAAAAGCAATTGAATGCAAAGCTCCAAGGCACACATGTTTTGAACACAATCAAGCGTCACAGAGAGCTCCTAATGCAAGCTTGATGAATGTTCTCTCTACCTGTGAAACAGCATATTTCTCTGCAACAAATGAAAGTGATGCTCGGTTTTTTATGAGAACGTCTTTTAAGAATGCTCCACAGTATTTTTAAAAATAAATTTCCTCTTTTATTATGAGGATGAAATAAAACTAATAGTAAGGTGCAAGTGAAAGAATTTTTCCTTGAAAGAAAATAAGCACAAAGTCAATGATGAAGGACAATTACTCTGTCATGCTCCGTCCTCGGGTTTCACTAGCAGACGCAGCAGAGGAGCATTCGTGCTGATGAGTTTTTAGCTGTCTCTGGCAACCTTTCATTGCATACTTGCCTAGAGTCATTCATGAACTATTCCTGGCTCCTCAACCTCCTCGAGGGGTGAGCTGGACCCTCATGCTGCTGTCACTAAGACCACGAATTATGCTGTGAAGCGGTCTCCTTTGAAATCCACCCCTCCACTTCCGCCCTCCTTGCCCTCCCGTCAGGCCGGTGCGCCCACAGGTGACGGGCACGAGCTGCAGGCCATCTGCTAACTGCACAAAGGTGCTCAGGGGTCTGGCTACCAAACCACGTGCCTTCGCATGGAGCTGCACCTGCATGCGGGGGGAGTGTCTTCCCAGTTAGCGGTAAGAATGCAGACATGCTAGCAGTGTCCTTGTTGCCGCCTGTCCCGGAGGGTTATTGGAACTTTCTAAATTTCTCCCAATCCCCATGATCACCTCCTTCCAATTTCACTATCTGAAGCTATCACAGATTTATTTCTGGAAAAAAAAAAAAAGGAAAAGATGTCTAACCTGATCCCTTAATTGTTTAAGAACCTTGATAATGCCTTATATTCCATTCATTTAATTATATTTTATATGTCACACACAGACCTTCAAAGCCTGAAGCCTACCAACTTGTCCAGCACTCACTTCCTCCTTCTGCAGCCCGGAAGCTGCTTAGAATCTTGGTTGGGCTCTGAAGGCATCAGTTTCACTTGCCCCAGGAAAAAGCAATCCCCCCTTCGAAACTGAAGAAGTAATAGCATGAACAACAACTAAATTTGGTAGAAACTCTACGCTAGGCCCCATCTTAGGTATTTTATGAGATAAAGCAGTTACTGCTATTATTTCCATTTTACAGATGCATAACTTGAAGCACAGAGAGACAAAGTGGCTCGCATAGCAACAAATCACCAGAAAACACTAAAGCCAGGTGCTGAAGTGCGCAGAGAGTGAGACAGAGAATCCAAGAATATCTGGATATTCACGTTCCAATATTAATACCATTCAAACATGGAAAATCCTGAAACAGTGCAAATTTCATATCACAAATCTTAACTCATTTTTAGCAAATTACTATTTTCTCAAAATAATATTTTTTCAGCATTTTGTGGTGGCTTTCTAGAATACATAAAAATATCATAAAAATCGCATTAGCAACAATCAGACACCAATATCAACAGTAGTGAAAAGAATCAGAGAAGAGGCTCCTTTCTGGAACCTAAGATACCTGTTCATCTGGTAGAAGCTAAAACCACAGAGGCCCTGTCTGCCAGGAGCCAGAACCGTCACAGAGATGTGGCTGCTAAGCGGGAGAGAAATCCTCCCACTTCTCCCTTCCCTTTTTTCTCTAATCTTCTGCTGGTTAGCTGCAACCAGAGAAACTAGTAGGTCTTCCTGCTGGACCACAGAGGAAAGCAGAGAAGGGCCAAAGATTGGCTCCTAGTGCAAACAGGCCCAGACCCCAGACGACTGGTGAAAATCGCATTCTTAGACCACACTTGGGAAGATTTCCCTCATCTTCTCCCTAAGAACCATATAAAATCATATTTTTTTAACACCTCAAGTATTATTTCTCATGAAATTAGTAATAATAACATTTCTAATAAAATTAGTAATTGTAATAAAATTAGTAATAGTTCACGTGAGCAGCTACCGATGAGACAAACAGTAAATGTCAGACACATATTTAAACCTCCTAACAATCACTGAGCCAAGTCTGTATTTTCTTCTACAGGCTGAGTTCCATTAGCATGGTGCCCATGTCCACCGTGTTCCTTATTATTAACCTGATATTTAGAAGAGGTCCTACCATAAAGTTGGAAACTCATAATCATTTTTACTGAATAATTACAGTTCCTTGAAATAAGCATGAAACAGGGATTACATGATAAACTTTTGAAAAAATTTGTCATAATACCTAAAGGAGTTTTTCATTTTTATTTAGAGAAAACTACTCAAAGGATCTCTGAATTTTTTGTGTGTGTATCTGGATTATATCTAGCAAGCTAGCTAGATCAGGTACATTTGGAAAAGAAGCAAGTAAAAATGAAGTATATATTCAATGAAATAAATCATTAATGAAAAGGTAGTAAAAATATTTAACAGAAAACTAGTACCTAGAAGATTACCTTGAAAAATCATCCCCACATAGCATGCTGATTAAAGTAGACAGAAAATCAGAGAGAAATATTAAAGAACATGTAGGATTGTTTGTGTATAGTTAATAACATAGGATTTTTGAGAAGAAAATAAAGAGATAGGAGAGGTATTTGAATAATTGATAGAGTTTTCCAGAAGACATTAAAATTTTAACCTCAAACTGAATGATCCCATGAGCTTCAGGAAACATAAAAATAAATAAACCAACACCTAAATAAATTGTAGTGAGAAAGCAAAACGTTAAACAGAAAGGTTAATTACAGAGAACCGGTCATCAGAATTGTAACACCCTTCTCATTTGGCATGGTAGCCAAAATTGAAAATATCTTCAATGTTAAAAAAAGAAAAAAAGTGAAGACTTAGAATTTTACATTTGCAAGTTCTGTCACTCAAAAATGAGAGCAAAACAAAGATATGTGATTTAAAAGTTTAGACTTTCTTTTGCATTAGTCTTGAAAGAAGACATGGCAAGAAGTAAATTAAATCTGATAGCAAAAACAAGGGGAAAAATAGTAAAGAAATTGGCAAACACACCAGCTAAGTATTGATTTTAAAAATTAATGAAGACTAGGCTGGGGATTTAGCACAGCGATTAAAGCGCTTGCCTACCAAGCACAGGCCCCCAAGTTCGATCCCAGGCACAAAACCAAAAAAATAAAATAAAATAAAATAAAAACAATAAATACTAAATGGATAGATGTTAAGAGTAATAATAGAACTAAAATGAAAGATGAGGACAATGAGGATAATAATTATTCTACTGTCATTCCATCTCAACCCAATCTTACCATACAGAGTTCCTAAGTCTGTTCTTAGAGGACATAACTCTTTATCCAATATTTGGCAAGCAGTTTTCACAGTAAGTCATTTTTACTGTCTTCTCCACTGAGGTTTTGAGATGATGGTTTCTCTCTTATTTTTCTAAGGTGTCCCCTCTACCCAACAGCTCAGGCCTTATCCAGGTCTTGCACTGGGTAGTAGATAAAGTGTATGGATGACTCGGTCATTTCCTGCTCATGTGGTACTAACTCAAGTACCTCTGAAGACTTCTGCCACAAGGACATAGATTTTTTTTTTCTTACTCTCAGAACCTGTCCCTCCAGTCATTGGAACAGACCACCCGAAAATCTGCCAAGTAAGACTTTCTAGCATTTTGAAAGGGTCTGTTTTTTTTACTCTGTGTCTGTAATGCCTTATTGGTGGGGTCCTATACTCCAGGATTCTGTATCCCACTGACATGTCTTTCTTTTTCCTAGATTTTTCTCTAGAAGTGGTAGCATTTAAATTGGTGTTGATAGGCTCTGATGTGTGCTTGGTAGACCCAAATTCTGGCTACTAAAAGTGTATAGTTTTCAACTTGAATGGCCAGTGAGACTTCTGAAGAAAATAGCTGCTTAAGCCCCATTCTAGACTTGCCTGAAAAGATGGATGGATTTCAAATGATTTAAAGGATATCTGCAGGTATATTAGTACTGTCACATCGATAAGCACTACTGTAGAGATTCTGTTACACTGCTAATAATGCAGATTTTTTCAGAAGCAGGGGCTAGTGTGGAGACCAGAGACAGTGATCTGAAGTCATGCAAGCATTACATAGGAAAACCCAAAAACCAATACACCTGCTTTTAAATGCGGCAGTTTCTCTCCTTCTGGCAGCAGAGCATAAACAGCGAATGATAATCCCTACTTAGAGAATGCACTCACTAGTTTCTATCTCATGTTACATTCAATCTTTCCTTTGTCTTTATAGCTAATTTGTGGTGTGCTTAAAAACTTATGCTTTCTAAATGGTAGTGAAATTTTAGCTTTCATTGTACCAAGAAACTACAAAGCCAAATAAGTGTGATTCCCTACAATTCTTTCGAATAGTGGTATTCTAAATGTTATATTATACATGTTATAACTTTTTGAAATAGAATGGATTTACTTATTTACACTGTTGCTGCACACCAAAACAGATGCCAGAAATTGTAAAAAGATGGTTTAGCATAGTGGAAACCTATCCAAAAACAATACTATGTCCTACCTTTCTCAAATTTCTCTTAGGCAATGGAAAAAAGTAAAGTGAACTAAATATATACAATTCTAGCATTGTAATAGCAATTCTAAATTACTACTTTAATTACAAAATAGAAATCTAAAAAACATTACATATGTTATTCACATTTTCTGCTTCCAAAACAGGAGTAATGCTATCAGGCTAATTATCCATAGGCTGCCCAATCAGCCACTGAGTTCACGTTTTTACTCATTTATGTAGCAAATATATTCAAAGGTTTGGTTTAATTCTGATATTTCTTTGTTGATTTTTTTTGCCTAGCTGATCTATCCATTTGTGATAGTGGGACACTGAGGTCCCCCATTACAACTACATTGGTGTTTTTCTGATTTTTCACACCCATTAGTGTTTATGAAGTTGGATGCGTTGGTACTTGGTGTGATATAATTAACTCCTTCTGAACTTTTCCCTTAACCAGTATGTAGTGACTTTCTATGTCTCTTCTGAGCAGTCTTAGCTTGAAATCCACTTTGTCTGAAATTACACTAGCAACTCGTTTGTTTTTTTTCCCCCATGTTCCCATTGCAAGGAACATTGCTGTCCATGTTCCCATTGCATGGAATATTGTTTTCCACAAGGTTCATGATGACACTTTCCATTGAGTACCTTTTGGAATAAGACATGTTTCTTGTATACTGCCTTTCGTTGTGTTTTCTTTCTTGATCCATTCTGCCAATCTGTGTCTTTTGATTGGGGAACTGAGGCCATTCACATTGAGAGTTACTACTGAGAGGTACTGATTTATTCCTCTCTTTACAATATTTTCCTGTTTCTGATTTCCTCATTTTCCTTCCTTTGCCAAGCTGTTCATCTCACCAGGTGTATTCATTATTTTTGACTTTTGCCATGTATTCCAAAATTGTAGGTTATGTGTGATAAGGCTTTGTTATAAGAAACCATTATAAATTGTCCAATCCAAAATCTAAATTTAACACAACACAGCCTCTGACCTTAAGGAGTTTGCAATTTGGGACAAGAGAAAAAGTTACCATTAGATTTTATTTTATTTTATTTTTTAGATTTTATTTTAAAGGTTCACTGGAAACATCAATTTGGTAATGAGGTAGGAGAGTAGGGCGTGGCTAAAACTGCCTGGGAAAGTAGGTGTGACCTGTTAATTATGAAATCCCAAACAGATGTGACTTTTCACGAGAAGGGCCTAGACCTAACGTCAGCCTGAGGCGTGAGATCAAGTTACCACCTCTCAGAACCCAGATGTAGAAATTCTCGTGGGTTTCCTCAAGATTTGGACACTATAAAATAAAGGAAACCATGAGGAGCTGGTGCTATCATATCTTTTCATGATAGGCCGTACTACGTCTCACAGGCACAGTACATATTTTTACTTTCTTTTTCTTTCTTTTCTCCTTTTTCTTGGTTTGGAACAAGCTCAGTCTGCAGACACAGTTTCTCTCAATCTCTATTTTGCCTTTTAAATAAACTTTGTCACTGCTTTTGGCTCATTTAGTTCAATTCTTTGAGGAGAGAAGAACCTAGACTCTAACTCCAGAAGGAAGAGTGAGCAATCTAGAATCCAGGAATACTGAAATACAGTTACCCAATAACAATAAGATATACCTCAATCCTAAACCAAAAGCAGATGGAAACTACACAATTTGATCTTTTCTTTTTAAATATGACTATGAAGGCATAGTAATATCTTTTTGTGGCTTGTCTTCTTTACAAGACATTCATTCATTAGTTATCAAGTTATTTATTAAAAAAGTATTTTCTGAAACATTTATGTGCTTTGGAGTAGGAATGCCTATTTTCAGATAGCAGTTTAAACATTCATGAGCAAAGTAATACTGATAAGTACACTTTTTGTACCTCATTTTCTTGATTTACAAAATAAAAAGCAATATAAAAACAATTTCTGGGACCCTGAACAAATAGAAGAAAGAAAAATTAATGTTATCAATTAGGTCGAGTGTCTTGACAAACGTGAAATTCCAAAAAGAACACACAAAATTGAGAAAACATTATTGAAAGACAAAGCAATTTTCCAAACTGAAGAACTGGGCTTCTGTATTGTAATGGTCCTCCTTTTAAATGGTATTATATGATTTTTTATTCCACATTAAATACATTTTTTAAATTTTCACTTAAGAAATATTTTCTGGAGGTTCCCTAACTGGACTGCTAGCTGCAGGGACCTACCTGGATTTGGCGCGGTGGCCCATGAACAGTGCCGCCAGCCTCCTACTCTACAGAATACGGCGGAGGGAGGTGAAAGAGCCTGGCTGGCCTTGCGAGGCCCTGCCCCCACCGCCCGCCCCAGGTGGCTACAGCCGGGGCACAGAGCCAGCCTGCACACCGGCAGGGTCTGGATCCATCAAAATATGTGAATAAGGTTGGGGTCTCAACACGGGTAACACTGTTCTCTGCTCTTCCCCCAGCCTCTCTCTCTCTTTTTTTTTTTTTTTTGCTTGTCTGTATGTTTGTGTATTCTCTTCTTCTTTCTCCTGCCATTGTTCCTCTTTTAGCCTTTTCTTTGTTACTCTCTTTTCCCTTCCCCTCTCCGAAACCACCATTACCAAGTAGAACCAACCTTGACCTTATCATTGAAGATAACCCTGGAGGCATAAAGGTCATAAAAGCCAAGAAATATGTATGTATACCCAGAAGAAACCACAAAAATAGACATTTCCGAGGGGGACACTATTAAATATCTTTTTGTAACCTCGTACAAAGAAAATATCAAACCAACTTGGAGAATAAGCCAAGAGGGATAAAGTACAGAGGGATACAAAGAAAATGACCAGACATAGAGGCAAAATACAACCCCAGCCCCCCAGCCCAACCAGAATAAATACAGAGGAGAATGACATCAAGGAATTCAGAAGCCACCCAATCAAACTCTCAGAGATGATAGCAACAGAAGTTGAAAAACAGATAGACATGGCAATAGAGAACATCAAGCTAGAGGTAATAGACAAGGTCAGGAAAGAGATGACCAACATAATGAAAGATTTGCTTAGTGAGTTCAGGGTAGACACAGATTAAAAAAAACAGAGGAACGAAGAAAAAAATCAAAAATTTGAATATACAACTTAGCAAAGAAATGGAGCCCATGAAACAGATCCAAACAGATATCCAAGAAATAAAAAACTCGCTGGAAAGTATATGGAGCCAAATGAATGAGAGCGAAGATAGAATCTCAGAACTAGAAGACAGATCAGCAATTAATGAGAATGAAAAGAAAGATCTCTTAAAAATAGCTAGAGAATATGA
>PVJO010032031.1:0-13653 GCA_004026905.1 Hystrix cristata
TTTCTTTCTTTCTTTCTTTCTTTCTTTCTTTCTTTCTTTCTGTGCTGGGACTCAAACTCAGGGCCATGTGCTTGCTAGGCAAGCCCTCTACGACTAGCTAAATCCCCAACCCCCAAACCTCAGTTTTCAAACCTGTAAAATGGGAATAACAGTATCATTTACCTCATAGAGTCAAGTATGATGATAAACTGATCAGTGGCAAGTTCTTTGAACAGTACTTGGTGTGACGCCAGTCCATGGCAAGTTTCAGCTGCAGATGCTATTGTTGGCCTCTTATTCAAATCACTCATAGACACCTTGGCTAGTTCTGTGCAGCAGACTGAGAGATGGGTTGGCGTGGACCGTGCCATGTCAAATCCTATGAGAATAGAGGGACTGAGTGGTGGAATGCAGACAGATGAGTGTGTCAAGGGGGGAGGATGGATGGGGCTCTGGGAGCACACAGGTGGCAACTGCACCAGGGAGAGCCCCCTGGAAAGTCAGGGAGATGCTGGGCTACAGCAGACAGTGCCCAGTGCTGGCCACTGCAAGGGGCCCTTAAGCTGCTTGCTCCTCCGAGGCTTGACTGCATCTTCTGTGACAGGAGACAGTGATCCTTGCCCTGCTTTTCTCCTGGTAGAAGGAATAGGTGAGAGGATGCTTAGGGAACTGGAGAGAGTGCCAGCAGGTGAGAACTGCTTCCGGCTGCCCGTCCTTCCAGCTGCTGGCCGAGGGAACCCAGTGGGAGCCCTGGACTGCAGCTCTGAGCCCCTCCCCCAGCTCCTCCTTGGCTTAGGGCAGAGGCCTGAGATAGTTACCCAGAGAGCAAAAGGGAAGGAGAGAGAGAGAGGGAGAGAAAGACAGAGGAGAGACAGAGGAGAGAGACAGAAAGGGGGGAGAGAGCGAGAGAGAGAGAGAGCACTCACACAGTAACTTCATTGAGCAGGAAAATTCCTATGCTATATATGAAAACCGGAAAGGGGAAGGAGGCGTTCTAAGTTTACATGTAGAAAAATGCTCTTCTGTGATTCAGAAAAATGGGGTCTTTGATTGTTGCCCAGCCAGGTCTCCTTTCTAAGTTGGTCCAGGATTTTCCCTGGCAGGGAAACAGTTCTTTTTCTAAGACATGCTTTGGGTGGTAGGTTTTTCTAAGAACCTCTTGCTCTTTGCTAGGTGCAACGGGTGCTGTGCGGCATGAAGTATGCTGTGTTCTCGTCGCTGGGTAGGGGAGTCAGGTAGCACCAGGAGCCCTTGGCGCTCCGGCCTGGGTGGAGTCATTTCCCCTCAGGCACAGAGCTATGACATGTTCCTGGGCACAGCGCTCCCTGCCCTTGGCCAGGCTGTGCTGTCCAGAGATGGGGAAGCTGTGGGAAGGGCGGGTTTGTCCTGGTCCCTGTTGGAGTCATTCCTTCCAGGCCTGAAGCCTGTGGGCTGCAGGAACCGGCCATCGGGGGTGGCTAGAAAAACTGGAACACAGACGGGAGACGAGGAGGATGTGGAATTACAGACTCTCAGATCTGGCAAGGGCCTTGGGAAAGCAATCCCAGATTCTAGCTTTATAGGTATGGGACCTGAGGCTTAGAGAGCAGGGACTGCTGAGACCATAGGCCAAGTGGGTGGCAGAGTCTGCCTTTCTTCCCCACCATGCAACATCTGAGAGGCGATGATGTAGAAACAGAGGCTGCCTCGTGTGTGGTCCCTGAAAGGCAAAGCTGGGCCCAGCCAGGCGGTGGGAGTACAGGGAGATTGGCCTGGGTTCAGCTTGAGAAAGAACGGAACACTCGAAGTTGCCCAGCCATAGTCAGGGTCGGGGGGCTGGCAGTGAGCTCTCAGCAGTGGAGAGGTGCAGGCTGAAATCAGGTGGTCTTTGACCTGATGGGTGTGCATCGGAGGAGATTCCTTCCCCCCAGGGCAAGACGAACTCTTTCTGCACAGCCGGTGGCTTGCTGAACTCCCAGCTTCCAGCATCTCCAGGCATGTGGGAGGAAGGGAAGAGGCCACATACCAAGAGGCCTGATTTAGGCTCACCTGGAGTCCTCAGTGTCCAAAGGAAAAAGAAAGAACAGTCCTGAGAAGATGCTAGCATTTCCTTTCCCTCAGGTTGGACGGCCAAAAAGAGACAAGGAGGAGGGACACTTCCAGCTCATGCAGGCAGCAGATGGGGCTACTGAGGAGTGCTTTTCTTCCCGGGGCCTGGGGCTGCGTGCAGGGAATTTCAGGTCACAGGGCCCTCGCCTGGGTCCAGAACAGTCATCCCCACTGACCCTACCACCCTTGGCCTGCCCGCTCCAGCCCCTGGTCTTTGGACCTGGAGTCTGGTTCTGGCCTAAAGGGTCCTATCGGTTTGCTAGACACGGGAGGTGTCCGGGGTCCTTCAGCCTCCTGCACGCGCAGTGACCTCTGCCCGGCTGCGAGGCTTCCTTGCGGTTGGCGGAGGCGCAGGCGCCCACGCGGCCACTAGGGGCCGCTGCCGTGCTCGGTGGCGGGACGTGCTCGCTGCTCTGCCGGCTGGGTCGGGGCCTGGTAGCCCGGGTTGACCCGCAGCCTGTGGAACGCGCCTTCGTCTCTTCGGGCCTTAAATGCTTACAAGCGCGAGCGAGCGCTGGGCTCAGGTCCCAGACGGTCATCTGTGGGATGGAGCTCTGCAGAGCCAGATACAGCTCCATAGGGGGCGAGGCTCCAAAGCCCAAGCCAGCCCCAGGGGTTGCTCTTCCGGACCCCACAGATGGACAGGTTGACCCAGTCGATTGCACAGAAGGGGAAACCAAGGCCGGACGGAAAAGGGGAGGCGCCAGGTGTCCCGGAGGCAGTGGCAGAGTGGAGAAGGAAAAGCGAGTCCCGTTCTTCACCTCTTCTGGCCGAGTCGTTGTAATCCCTGTGGGAGGAAAACAGCCCTGTGCTGTTTGTTTCTTTATTGCTGGGATTGGGCCCTGGTTTCCATAGAAACTGGCTTAGACCCTCGGGAGGAAAGGCGCGCCCTGCAGTGAGTGACTGCTCAGAGTTTCCTCCGTCTGGTCCATCTGTAGAGCCCTGTGGTGTCTCTTCCCTGTGCCCAGGGGAGGAGACGCCCTGAAACTGTGCTGAGAGTCTGAGCCAAAGATCCCAGCGGAGTGTGAGGCCCAGATGGTGTCTGTCTGTCCCCTTTGCTTCAGGCCACGTTGCTGACCACGTTGCTCAGTGCCAGCCTCTGATGTGGGTGTTTGGAGAGGGGGGTGATGCCCATGGCTTTGTTTATAGGGCGGAGAGGGGCTCCTGTGTGCTGGGGTGCCCCTGAACCAGCCTGGAAAGCCTCAGCCCGTGAGAAGACGGAGAAGGGTGGTTTCAACAGAAGGAACACGAGTCAAGGCAAAGCTAGAGGAGGGGAAGAATGAGGCCATAAGGTAGAAGGTAACTTGAATGAAATTTTGGCTTGATGCTGAAGACTCTGGAGAGCTGTTGTAGGCTTTGGAGCTTGTGAGTAACAGAATGGCTGACTGCTGACACTCACCTGAGCGGTGAGCTTCTTGATAACACATTTCAGGTTCATCTCCGTATCTCTGGCACCACGCAAGGCACGATGGAGGGCGGGTTATAAGTCTTATCAAATTCATGAATTGGAAAAGTTGAAAAAAAAAACCTGTGGAAACAAAGCTATCCTTATGCATTAGTGAAGTGAAGGAATAAGACTGAGGTCAGATTGAGTGTTAGGAGGTGTTTGAAGGCAGTGAACATTCATAGATGTATCGCCGTGGACACAGCTCTGAGAGCCAATCTGTCTAACCCTGGCAAGTGAGGAACCTGAGAGCCGAGAACAGAAGGGATCTGCCTGAGAGCATGGAGTCAGTGGCAGGGCTGGGACTAGAACTCGAGGCCTCCCTTCCCTGCCTGGGTCTCTCATTGTCCCATCTGCCTCCGCTGAGCTCCCTGGAAAACAGGAGGGAACTTGGATCCCCAGTTGGTGCATGAGCATGAAGTGAGGTCACTCTTGGATGTGGGACTTCACTGACCCTCACCAGGGCCCCTGACTCGTGTCTGGAAGTTGGTCCAGCCAGGGACCGCGTCCTACACGCGGGCTCAGGCCAGAGCAGGGAGGGAGGGATCCAACTCAGACACTCACGGAGCTCCCAGGACGTGGCATCCAGCAACTCTGTGGTGTATCATGCCTGCTCCACAAGTCAGCGCAGGATGCCCAGACCAGCTGGTGGGAAATCCGGGAAGACTCCGGAAAGGAGGTGATGACATCGAAGCTGGGCCTTGAGGAGCAGAGGAACTTGGAAGTGTGAAAGAATGAAACCTATTCAGGATACTTTTGCATTTTCCAGTCTGACAGTTGCGTGGGGGCAAGAGCAGGGTCATGATAATAGTGAAAGGAAAGGTAACTACTATTTGTTAAGCCCTCTCATCCTAAGCAGTATGCAAAACATTTTTTTTTTTTTGCAAAACATTTTAGGCATATTGTTTTATTCAAGCTGCATAGCTGTCCTATGAGATACGTATTATGTAATCTGTGGTGTTTGGGCCTCCTCCGCTGATTTCCAGATCTGAGAATTCCATGCAAGCCCTCACCAGCGGTGCCTCCCCAGGTCTCCCCCCTCTAGGATGGCAGGATGTCTTCCCACCAGCTGTGGTCTCCACCCTTCCCTTCCTCCCCAGCACAGACCCATCCCAGGACAGCCGTGGACCAAACTCCTGGGCCTGTTTCTCTTGGCTCTCTGGCTTCTCCTCCTCTCCCTGGTGGCTGCTTGAGCAGGTGGCCCTTCTGCTGGAGGCCAAGGAGAAGTGAGCTAGCAAGCCCAGCACATCGCAGAGCATGGGTCACTCCCAGTTAGAGGTCATTCCTGTCACATCATACCATAGCACCACGCATGTGGAGAAAAGCAGGGGGGCAGTGCTGGGAGCAGGGATGACTGACTTGGGCTTCCTCTAAATTCATAGCTCGGCTTCCTCTGTGGCCGAGCCAGTGGCCCAGCGCTGGTACATTTTTTTCTCCCTCACAAATCTGAGGATGGGAAGGTTAAAAAGACTTTGTGGACTCTGGGTTTTGCTAAGTTCATACCTTTAAATCTAATCACAAACCAGTTGCTACAATTTAGCAGGCACTTGTACTTCTCACCATCATCTCGTTTGCTCTCTGCGTGGGGTGTGGCCAGGAGGTCCCCACATCAGCAGGACGTCATCTGCCCATAGGCTGCGCGTGTGGTAAAGGTTGGAGGCTGGACCTGAACCCAGTTGTGACCAAAGCTGAGGCTGCTGTCCTCTGCACCTGCCCTTTGCCCTTTTTCCAGCTGGTTCAACAACGGCCGGTGCCTGGAAGGACCTGGGGCAGTCAGGGGTCGTGGGAGGGGACCCTCTCTGGGGATTTAGGATTTCGAGTCTCTATTCATCCTGGCTCTAGTGCTCCACCTACTGCTGTGTGGCTTGGTCTCCTGGTCATGGATCTTTCTCCCTGACTATCAGTTTTCTTGTTGTCATAAAACAAGGTGGTTGAATAGATTCATGATTTTTTTTAGAAAGCAGACTCCTTGGAATAAGAATATCCAGAATTGCTATGTGGAAGTCCAGATGTACTGGCCCTGGTAAGCCCTGGATGGTTTAAACAGCCTGCAGAGTGGGACTCTCTTGGTCGCTTCTCTTGTGTCTCTAGAACTCCAACCTGACCCTTGAACTCTCAAGGACACTACCTGAGAGCAGGGCATTGGATGTGAGCTTCTGGCCCTCTTGCCCTGGCGGAAGCAGGAATTCTCTGAGACCTGGAATGTTCCACCAGAAGGGGGCTTCCTTTCCCATCCTCAGTAGGACAGAGAGGAGCTGGCTGAAAAACTGTTCACTGAACTGAAGGAAGAGGAAAGCAGAGCCTTCAGCAGGGCACTTGTAGCCTGGTTTTATTTTTATCTTTAAACTGTGGAGGGGAGAAAAGAATTCTTACAGGGATATTTGCTTTTTCTTTTCCCCCTTTGTGCTTTTTTCCTGGACAAGATGTGTAATTTTTGAGGGAAGGAGAGCAAGATAATTAGGAATTTAAATTTCCAGTATGTGCAAGGAGTCAATGTCTTAAAATTTGTAACATCTTTATTTTTCATGGCATACACACGGTGTAATATTGAAAAACTATGAGAAGATATCCAGTGAAAAGAAAGTCTTCTGTCTCCCCAGCTACTGGCTCCCCTCCCTGGAGGTGATCTGTGGCCACACTTTGTTGTGCATCCTTCTAGAGATATTCTGATATATTCCAATAGTGATGCATTGATTCATGATGGGTTATGTTCTGAGAAGCGCATCCCTCACTGATTTCATCATTGTGAGGACATCACAGAGCATGTTTAAGCTAAGACAACTATTGTGTCGCCAGGCAACACACTCTTATGGGACCATTCTCAACTATGTTCGTCAGTGACCAGACGTGGTACAGTGCTTGACTATATATTTAAATATATTTTTCATATTTCTGTGTTTACTATACCAATATGTTTTTTTCCAATTGATAACAATTTTATTCTGTACTTTTATTTCTTTTTTTCTGTTTTTACCTTTGTTGTTGTAGTAGTAGTAGTAGTAGTAGTAGTAGTAGTAGTAGTAGTAGTAGTTCTGGGGATCGAACCTAGGGGTGCTCTACCATTGAGCTACATCTTCAGCCCTTTCTTTTTTTTATTTTTTGAAACAGAGTCTTACTAAGTAGCCCTGGTGAGATGCAAACTTATGATCCTTCTGACTCAGTCTCCCTAAGTGCTGGGATTTGTTTTTATTTAATATCTCTTGCTGATTGCTTCATATTAGTACATAAAGAACCACATCTTTTGGAAGGCTGCTTTGCATTTAATTGTACTAATATATCGTAACTTATTACTTGACCACTACCAAAGATGAGCATTTAGGCAGATTTTATTTTATTTTATTTTTTGGTGCTGGGGATCGAACTCAGAGTCTTGCGCTTGCTAGGCAAGCACTCTAACTACTGAGCTAAATCCCTGGCCCCAAGGTAGATTTTAAACAGTGCTGCAATGAATATTCTTGTATGATGATTTATATTTCACTTACGTAACTTGATTTAAAAATCATGGAAGTATAACTGCTGGATCAAAGAGCACGTGTGCATTTGAATTTGGATAAATGTCAGATTACCTCTGACAGTATGATACCCGTTTATGGTCCCACTAACGGTACATGAGAGGGCTTCATGTTGTCTTGATCTCTTGCCAACATAACATATTATCCAACATTCTGATCTTTGCCAGTCTCAGGGAAAATAGTATCTCTATGTAATCTTAATTTGTATTTATCTCATTAAGAGTAAGGTCAAATATTTTTCATATATATATATATATATCTGAGCCATTTTTATTTCTGTGGATAGAATTTCCTATTCTTTGCCCATTTTTTCTGTTGGGTTGTTGCTTTCTTGCTTATTCATTTGCTTTACATATTAGGGAAATGACTTCGTTGTCTGTGATATAGATATACTATATATATATATATAGTATCTATCTATCTGTCTATCTATATACTATCTATATATGTATAAAATACTGTTCCCAGCTTTTGGGTTTTATTTGACATTATAGGAATTATCTTTTTTTTTTTTTTGCTAGATGGAACTTTGTTTCTGTGTAGTCAGATTTAACCAGATTTATAAGTGTTTTAATTTACGTTTTCTGGAGTTTGAATGTTAAACCCAAATTACTTAAAATTCATTTCTTTTTTAGTGCAATTTACATTCAATTGAAAATCAAATTTGAGTTCATGGCCAACAGACATTTTCCTCTATTAACTTTAGTGTTTTGTAAAATGTGAGGACTGAATTTTTCCATTCATATATCCATTCATCCATCCATCCACCCATCCATCCGTCTATTCACTCACTTGTTTGTGGGCACTGGGATGGGCACTGGGAACACAGAGATGAATGGAGGGGCCTTGTTCTTCCTTGTCCTTTCTGTCCAGTGGAGAGAGAACTGAGTGGTCCAACAGTGACACTTGGTGCCCTGGGGGCTCTGATGGAGAACTCCAGTGCGCATCCAGGGAGCTTCCTATACAGCCCGAGGGGGCAGAAGAGATGGGCGTGGGAGGTGGCACAAAGGACTTCCAGGAAGGTGAGGCTTGGACTGAGTCTTGAATGATGAGCAGGAGTTATTCAGGCAAACTACCTGGGATGGGGTGGGGGTGCCAGAGGGGAAAGCGGTCCTAGAAATGCGAGAGGACCCTCAGCACAGGGCCAGCCAGGGCTGCGTCAGGCGTGGCGGGGGTGAAGAGCGTGCCAGCTCCAGACCATGAAGGGCCTTTCCAGCTGCGTGGGAGCTGCCCTGTCATCCCCAACCCCGGGGGTCCTGGGTGGCCATAGAAGACTTCTAAGCAGGGCACCAGTGTGTACAGATTTGCTTTTTTGTGGAGGGTAGAGTAACCATTTTCGGTTGTTTTGAAATGTTTTCCATGAAATTTGTTGTAAGAATAGTAGTTTAAATACTTCTTCGGGATATCACCTATTTTCAAAAATGAACAACATCATCACTCTAGTCAAAAAGCCCCCTGGACCTCTCCTCTCTGTGTTCCTTAAATGCTGGCAAGAATATGCCGCTAGTGGGTGTGTACAATGGCTCATTTGCTCAGAGAGCAGTCTTGTAGCATTCAGTGAAGTGGTGGGTGCACACACTCATATCATCCGATAGATAATCCACCCCCAGGTGGTGGGATTACCTGCGCAAGGTAAGCACAAAGTGGAGTGATTACCTGCACAGGTAAGATGAGGATTAAAAAGTCCACAGCAATATTGTTGGTACTAGCGATGGAAACCTCACTCTCTGTCACCAGAAAAGTGAATCAACCCATCGTAGCGTGTTTATGCCATAGAGTACTGTTAGGAGAATAAAAGCCCAGAGCCATGTGTAACAAGGATAAATCTAAAAAAAACAGTGTCGAGTGAAACAAAACCACAAAGCAAGCGCCAGAAGAATACATGCATCACACCAACATTTCTGAGGTTTAGAAACACGCACAGTGGTTTTTCGTTGTTTTAGAGACACATAGTTGTTTGCTAAACACACAGACAAATGCATTGGAGGGATAAGCATCCAGGTGCCAAGAGTGGCTACATGGGGAGTGGGCAGAGGACAGACCAGAGAGAGTTCACAGAGCTTGGGCTGAAGGATATTTTCTTTCTTAAGTGGAACGGGGGCATATGCTTGTTTCTCTTATTATTCTTTAAATATTCTTAATAACATTTAGCCAAATATTTTCCAATCATTTCAACATGTAATTGATGTAAAAATTATTAGTGGGGTATTTCACATTCTTTTTTCCCAATTAAGTCTTGAAATCCCAGCTTTCATTTTACACTCATGACACATTTCAGTTGGAAAGACCCACATTTCAAGGGCCTGATGGCCATAGGTGGCCCGTAGCTATCACATTGGACATCTCAGGTTGATGTCATATTGGGTGATCTGAGATGCCTTTCTGAACTTGAAAATCTCATGATGATGAGGAGAACAAAATTGAGGGTAATAATAACCAACATTTTCTGACCATTTCCAAGTCTTAGCACCTTATATTATCTCATTTAATCCTCACAACAACCCAGTGGGCCACTTGTGTTATTAATTGTGATAAAATATATATAAAATTTGCCATTTTAACCATTTTAAGTGACTTATATTATGCTTTATACTATTTTATATGACCAAAATGTTTCATGACAATTGTGTGTGTCCATCGTCCTGGCTGCATGAGACTCATCCACTTCTTCCTGGTATCCGCCATCCTGTCTCACCGCTGGTACCCTGGACATCAACTCAGCGGTGTGTGCGTGGCACTACAAGCTAGCCTGGAGTCTTTTGTCAGGGAGACTGGGGTCCTTTTCAGGCCATTGTAATGGGGCTCTATCAGTTCTCCCACACAGGTGTGGTGGTTAGAAGTACAGACGCTGCGGGCAGAGGCTCTGCTCTGAATCCTGCATGGTGCTTACCTTGTTAACCTCTCTAAGCCCCAGTTTTCTCCAAAGTGAAATGGGAACAGTAGTACCTAACCTCATAAGGTTGTTGTGAGGATTAGGTGAGCTAAAGTATGTGAAAAGCTTGGAAAAGTACCTAGGATGATGAAGAAGATCATGAAGAGGAGGAGGATGAAGATGATGAAGGCTTTTGACAGTGATGCAAGTTTTAGTTTTCCTGAGATCTGAGAACATTTTGCTGCGTCTCTGCTTTTTTTCCCCTACACTCTGAGGCACTTAGACAGTAGCCCTCATTAAAAACAAACCAAAACAAACCTATCCAGTTTTATAGTAGGGAAAGAAATCTCCAAGTTAGTAGGGGAACGTTACATATTCTAGGATTATACTGGGAATGATTTGTAAATGTTTTCCAAACTGTGGGTCACGATCCATTAGTGGGTAATGAAATCAATTTGCTGGGCCATTCCAACATGTCTTTAATAAAATAAAGAGAAAAATGCTAATGACATGCCAGGGAAAATATCTGAGGGCCTGCTGAGCATTGAAAGTCAGTATGGTGTTTTATGACACCTTTGCTTCAGTGTTACAGATACATATTTATCTACACATGTGCGTATTGGGTTACAATGTAAATGAGTTTCATATTGGGTCTTTTTGCCAAAAAAGTTTGAAAACAGCAATTTAGAAACTGCAGCTTCAGTAGGTTCCTGGGAGATGCCATTTCTCTTATGACTATCCCCATTTAGAAGCAGGGTGGCCTAGATGATTGAAGCATGTCCTCTCTCTCCCTCTCTGCAGACTCAGCCTCCCCAGGCCATCTGGACCTCACACAGCTCATCGGTGTCCCGCTGCCCTCCTCTGTGTCCTTCGTCACAGGCTATGGTGGCTTCCCTGCTTACAGCTTTGGACCTGGCGCCAACGTGGGCCGCCCAGCCAGGACCCTCATCCCGCCCACCTTCTTCAGGGACTTTGCCATCAGTGTCATGGTCAAGCCCAGCAGCAACCGAGGCGGGGTGCTTTTTGCCATTACTGATGCCTTCCAGAAGGTCATCTACCTGGGCCTGCGGCTCTCGGGCGTGGAGGACGGTCAGCAGAGGGTCATCCTCTACTACACCAAGCCTGGCTCCCATGTGTCCCATGAAGCTGCTGCTTTCTCAGTGCCCGTGATGACTAACAGGTGGAACCACTTTGCCGTGATCGTCCAGGGGGAGGAAGTGACCCTCCTCGTGGACTGTGAGGAGCACAGCCATGTCGTCTTCCAGCGGTCCTCCCAGCCTTTGGCTTTCGAGCCCAGCGCAGGGATCTTCGTGGGCAGCGCAGGAGCCACGGGGCTGGACAGATTCACTGTGAGTTCAGGTCCACTCCCAGCAGATCAGGGAAGCCGATGGACATGGAGTCCCCGTCCACTGAACACCGGCAACTGTTACTGCTGTTGTTTTATTCTGATGGCCTTAAAAAGGCGTGTGTGTTGTGGTGGGACCGATACCATGCCTGGAACTCAAAACACCTCTATTCCAGTACTCCATTTTCAACTTGGCCTGCTGATTTTAGACAGTGCTGGATTCTCTGATCCTCTCTGTTTTCTTATCCGAACATAAAGATAAGGAAACCTACCCTGTAAACTCACAGAGTCAAGTGAGATAAGTGATAACACTATACACTTTAGGCTGTGGCTTAGAAAGAGTAAGGTTTATTATGTCCTTAAATGATTTTCTCTTTGGATATGGGTGGCCATTACACTTAAGTAATTTCCACTAAGGTAGACAAATCTGGAATACTGGAGTGAGAGGTGACTTCTGTCTCTCCTTTTGAACAGTGCACCCTGAAACAAAATGTCCAAAAACTGATTTCATTATCAGAACGGGCTTTTATGAATAAGCCTTTCTAAAGAAAATCGCTACGTTGCTATAGGTGTCCATCAGCACACGTAACTACTGACCAGTCCTCATTGGCAAGTCAGGCAATGCTGTGGAGGGGAGTGTGTGTTTATGTGTAGAGCAGCAGAAGGTACCGGAGCAGGTGTAGGACTTGCAGTCCAGTAGAGCTTCACCTGCTCCCTTTGGTGTCCAGGGAATTGGTGGGAGTGGGTGCCGCATTCCTCCTTGGGCTCTCACTTTCTGGGACAGGGAGCACATTTCAGCCTGAGCTGCTGTCCAGGTGGGCCCGGGGACAGTGAGGAGTCTGCTGTGGCGGTCCTTGCAGTGCTCCGCCACTGGCTAAGGGGGCTCCTATCACAGTGGTCCACAGAGATTCCCCAGAATAAGGCAGAGTGGCCTGCCTGTCATGGCAGCAGGCAGCAGAGATTCCCACTTGGCCCCTCACTCGTTGGTTCTCCGTCACACAGACTCTCCCTTGAGCCCTGGCCTCTGTGCTGCAGATGTGTAACCGAGGCTCCTCCTCCTCCTGCTTTTCCTCAGGGTTCCATACAGCAGCTGACCGTCCACACTGACCCCAGGACTCCGGAGGAGCTATGTGAAGCCCAGGAGTCCTCGGTGAGCCCTGCCCCACGGCGGCCCCGCAGCCCCAGCAGCCGCCAGCCAGGGAGGGGCTGGGTGCCCAGGAGTTCTTCCTCCCTGACGTCACAGAGTCTCTCAGCCCTCTCTTCTTGGCCAGTGCTGCCTCAAGACCTATTTTGGGCTTTTGGCTTTATTTCACTTTTTAAAAGAGCTTCCGCCCTCTCTCGGTGTAGGGGTTGTGTGTCTTATAAGGTGTTAGACTTTTCCGTGGCAGTCAATGGCCTGGTTTCCAGCCTTCCTGCCAAGAAGGGTGTCAGGATTCCGAAATCTGAGTTAAAACTCTAAGCTATTCTGGGTGTAAATTCTTATAAAAATGAACCTAAATTTAGGTTAGTTTTATGCCTGGCAAGTGAATCAGTTCCTAAACTGGGGGAGGAGTGGGCAGAGAAGAAGATGGCTCTCTCCCTTCTTCCTTCTCTCCAGGATTTTCTAAGTGGCTGGTAGGTGACAGCCCTGGGTGGATACTAGAGATAAAGGGGAAATTTGGAAACTAGCTTCTGGAACACATTATTTACCCAAATTCAGGGACAGAGCAGAGTGACCAAGACTCCAGGAGGTCCTTAGACCCAGCTCAGCAGGCCAGGGAACCGGAAGAGGAAGGAGGAGCTTGAAGCAAGTTGTGTCCGGAAGGCCTTCCAGCCAGACAGGAGAGCATGATGCCAAAGCCAGAAGCAAGAAGGGGGTGGCATTTCCTTGTTATTCTTTGGGTGGTGTCGACCCCCAAACAAACCCTAGGTTGACTTCATTAATTTAGTGTTGTTTTAAAAGCTGTCAGTTGAGTCAGAAAGCCCCCGGGGTAGGTTTGGTTCTGTAGGAATGTCTGAGCTCCTCCCGCCAGGGACCTGGCTTGGCTCTTGCAGGAAGCCTGCTGAAGGAAGCTTGTCAGTCACTAACCTCTGCGCTGCCTTTAGTTCTGCAGAAGTAGAAGTCACTCAGGAGCCCACGGAGAAGGGATTGGTTGCAAAACCACAGCCATAGGACACTTGGTTGCCTCTCAGGGACTAGTTATAAGAACGAGGTGACGGCAGGACATCCTGCTTGGGATGTAACAGTCCCTAAAGTGGGATTCCAGTGACTGCCTCGCAAAGGTTGGGCGTGACCGGAACCTGGGCAGAAGGGAAGCTGGTGTGTTGGAATGTAAAATGATTGATTTTTATTTGTTTGAGCAATAAAATGTGGAAGGAAACAAGAATAACCAACCAGGCACACTGCACACAGCTGTCTCTTCACCTCCACCCT
>PVJO010032032.1:0-13721 GCA_004026905.1 Hystrix cristata
TTAAAGTTTTTTATAAATTTTTATTTCAGGGGTATATTTTAGATATACATAATGATCGATTCATCACAGGGAATTTGTACCTGTACATGATGTATCTTGCTTCTCTTTTTCCTCATTCTCCTCCCCATCCTTCAACCCCTCTTCTTCTGCCTATTTACAAAAGCTGTGTTTCCATTTTCTCCTTCTATTCTCTTCTTTTTTTCTTGTCCCTCCCATCCTTTCCCCCTCCTCCCTCATTTGTTCCCCTTCCCATTTGAATGATTTCTTCCCTTTTCCCAGTATAACCCATTTTGGTTCTTATTTACACTTTCAGTTCCTCACACCAGAAAAGCAATGTAATATTTAAACATGTGTGTCCTATTTATTTCACTTAAGAGCATGGTCTCAGAGCAGTACTCCACTGTATACAAAAATCACACCTTTTGATTGTTTTTCATATTCAGACAGTATTTTTTTAAATTTAATAAGAATTGCTTTAACCCTGATTGCATTATTTCAAATGGGATGTTTCAGTATTGTGCTTCAGTTTTGTTGTTTTTGAATAAGAAATCTTCTGATTTCTATAGCTATATTTTCCATGTAGGGGCTGGAGGCATAGCTCAGTGGTAAAGCCCTTGCTTAGTATACACAAGGGCTTGAGTTTGCTCCTCAGGATCACAAAACAAAAAAACAAATATATAAATACAAATCTCTCTGCATTTATTTGTTGTAACTGCTTATCATTTCTCCTTGGCTTTCGAACTTGAACAAATAATCTCTTTAATCTTTTAATGTCTTTCAACTACGCTGAGTTACTTCTGATCATTCACTAGTTTATGTATTTGTGCTTTCTACTTCTGCATTCTCTAGTTTATTAGTTTGCTTGAAAAATTCAGTGTTTGTTTTATTTATTCATTCTTCCATTTTATTATTTCTAATTGATCACATTCTGGCTTTATCTATATTAAATCCATCTTTCTGTTTTTCTTTGGCTGTTTGTTGTGTGCTTTCCTGCTGGCAGTTAAAGCTTCAGACTTTTGTCTTGTAGTTTCTGTTATGAATAGCTGCCACAGCTAATATTTTTAAGGCTTATGCAATTTGATTTTTTCTTAAATTTTCTCATAAAGTTTCTTTTCGTAATTTCCCAATTTTTAGGAACTTTTCAATATTTTGCTTTGCTATCATTTTCTTGTCCCAATTCAGTAGCAGATAATACAATTTCCATGATTTGTACTTGGGAACACAAGGAAGTTTTATTTATGGCATAGGATTCAGCCATGTTTATGAATATGCCCTATGTATCAATGAAAGGGCATACCCACTGCTATTGAGAAACAAAGAATGACTTAGTTTAAGATTTTACAGGAAATTTCAACTGATTTTGTTAAACTCCGAAAACACACTTGTCGTGGTTTATATCTAGATGTCCCCACAAAGCCTCATGCAGTCATAGGTGGGGCTTTTGGGGTGACTGGATTGTGGGTGAATGATGCTCCTCAGTGGACTAGTTCTCTGCTGAGTTTATAGCAAAATGTGATCTTGGGATGTGAAGCCTGGTCAGAGGAGGTGGGTCGCCGGGCATGGGCTTGAATGGCTACATCTCCTTGTTTCCCCCCTCAGTCCTTTGCTCCTTCTCTTTACTGCTACCATATGAGCTGCTTCTCCTTTGTGATGCCCCTCTGCCAGGCCGCTCTGCCTTGGAGCCAGCTGACTACGGACTGAAACCTTTATAAACAGTGAGCCAAAATAAACTTTTCTTTGTTTACTTTGTGGGTGTAGGATACTGTGTCCCAGTGATGAGAAGGTAACTAAGAAAATACTCATGATGCTTTTTAGAGAGATTACGTGGCAGAGAATTACAAGATCAATTGGTAGATAACTTACGTCTTACCAAGCTGATTTTTAGAATGCCCATGAATATTATCCTTGTTATTCAAAGTTTCTTTCGTCTTTCAAAACAAAAGCTTCTTTTTGGTTTAGGTATTTCTATTTTGTCCCCATTTATTTTCTTTTAAGTCTTAGGAATTAATTAGGTGTATATGTATACATAAATTTTTACATGGACAGGTTAAATGACAAATGACCATCATAACTTAACCTATTTGAACTTCTTCTCATTTCTCACGCACTCAGATACACAAACATGCAATTGTTACACACAGTTTCTTTATATGGTTGCTCAATAAAGACATTAAATGGATTCCCAGGTAACTGTCCTTTACGTTGTTTGCAACATTTTGCTATTACGAACAGTGTAGCCAGAAAGAAGCATTCATGTGTGTGCGTATGTAGATGTGCGTGCATGAGTGCACCCTGCAAATGGCAATTTAATCCTTGCAAGGACTCATTTCTATTAAAAATATTATTTCTCAGGATGCATGTTTCAAATTGACAACATTTATAGCACCATTACCTAGTCCATGGTTGTCTCCAGGAAACACTGTGTTTTGAACCAGTGCAGCGAGCAGACCTGGCCCTACCAGTCCTGTCCACCCCTCGGCCCACCTAGTCTGCTGAGAGAGGGGTGGGTGAGGGGATGGAGCTCAGGAGAGGGACACGACACAGATCGCGCCCCTGCGTGGCACCTCCCTATGGCATGCCTGAGGGCTGTGCTTTAAGGGAGCTGTTTCTGCGAGGCTACAGCAAGATAGTTGCATCAAGAGTGCTTATTCATTTGCTATGCAAAAGCGTTTTAATAGCATGTGGTCCCAAGCACTGATTCTTCGTATTATTTCCCGTGCAGTCTGGGTTCTGTCCATAAATTTTTTTCCAACCCCTATGTCTTCGAGAGTTCTTCCTATTTTATTCTGCAGGAGATTTAGTGTTTCTGCTTTTATGTTTAGATCTTTGACCCACTTCGATTTTACTTTAGTACATAGTGAGAGACATGTATCTAGTTTCAATTTTTGGCATGTGGCAAGGCAATTTTTCCAGCACCATTTGTTAAAGAAGCTGTCTTTCTTTCAATGAGGGGTTTGGCTCCTTTGTCGAAGATGAAATCAACAGTAGAGCAGGGCGAAAACCCACAGACTGGGCAAAAAATTTTGCCAACTCTCCCTCAGACAAAGGTCTGACATCCAGAATATACAAAGAACTCAAAAACATCAAACCTCCCAAATTCAAAGACCCAATCCAAAAATGGGCATCTGAAATGAATAAACATTTCTCAGATGAAGACATAAAAATGGCAAATAAATACATGAAAAAGTGTTAGACATCATTAGTCATTTGAGAGATGCAAATCAAAGCAACATTCAGATTCCATCTCACTCCAGAAAGAACAGCAATTATGTAAAGATCAACCAATAACAAATGCTGGCGGGGCTGTGGGGAAAAAGGAACCCTCCTCCACTGTTGCTGAGAATGTAGATTGGTCCAGCCACTGTGGAAATCAATACGGCGATTCCTGAAAAAAATACTACTAGAGGTTCCATTTGATCCAGCTATTCCCTTACTGGGCATCTTCCCAGAAGAATTAAAATCATCATACCATAGTGATATATGCACAACTACGTTTATAGCAACACAATTTGTAATAGCTAAGTCTTGGAAACAACCTAAATGCCCAACAACTAATGAATGGCTAAAGAAGATGTGGTTTTTCCACATAATGGAGTACTACTCTGTCATAAAAAAGAATAAGTTACAGACATTTGTAAGTAAATGGATGTACCTTGAGAACACAATATTAAGCGAAGTAAATCAGACACTCATGAGTACACATCAAATTGTTTCTCTGATATGAGTAACCATAATGATAAATAAGGTTGGAGAGGTATAACAGATATTATATAAAATGAAGATAATATTGAAAAGAGAGGAGAACTACAAAGGGGGAAGGGGGAAAAGAAAGAAGGGAAAAGGAAAGAGAGGAAAGGAAAAAAATAGGAAAATGTGAATAAACCTGCTGTAAATAGGGAAGAGGGGAACAGAAGGGAGGGGTGGGGAAAAGGGGGGAAAACCAAGATACATCATGTACAGGTACAAAATAACCACAATGAATGTGACCATTATGTATACAATGTACCAATACATGTTCTTGGTAAAATAATAATAATAATAATAATAATAATAATAATAATAATAATAATAATAATAATAATAAAAGAGTCCTTATTCACAATGTCTTCCTCAACGGAAGAGCCCTACAAAAGTGGCCTCCTCAAATCAACTACCTCAGAATGTCCTAATTTGTCAATAGAAGCACTCCTTTTGCCATTGTTATTATTATGGGTTTTTCTTCCTGATGGGCTGTTTTGTATTGTTCTGCTTTCATCATCTATTCTTGTAATTAGAAAGATGCAGTATTTGAAAGACTCACTGTTTTTTTTTTTTTTTTTTCAATTACACCTCACTTATTACACCAAGCACCATGGACTACTCTCACGAATCAGTGCATGCAAGGCAGTATCAGGCCCAGACGGTAACATCGTCTGGCAATGGGTGAGGGAAGGAGATTTGCTGATGTTGAGCAGTGCAAGTCAGAAAGCAGAAGACTCTTTACTCCTCTGGGTATCATCGAGTCAGGCTGTAACTCTGGTGACCACCACAGCCGCTCACTGAAAGACACACACAAGAAGAGGGAAGAATCAGAGACTTCTAGAGAAGAGAGGATTTAGCCACGATATTTAGATTCACTCCAACTCCAGCCCCATCACAAACCCTTGTGATCATCTGTGGAGAACAAGCTGTGGATGCCTCTCAGAAGTGTACAGGAATCTATCTTCTCTTGCCTTACCCTTCTCCAAGACCCACTTCCTGGCCTCCCTCTAGGGAGCACTCTAAGTTCCAATCAGTCTCTTCCCAAGCATGTCCACTGTGCACTTTTAGAAATTGTACCATCCTTGTTTCCAAACCAATGCATACATGTGGTTCCTTGAAACTAAAATGTCTTTCCTCAACTTGTTCTTGGAATACCTGCTCCGAAGTAACAGGACGCCAGCTCTGGCTCCCTCGCTAGACCTGAGAAAGGAATGGGTTGTGAATTATTTATTAAAGGAATACACTCTCAGGGAAATCTTAGGGAGTGAGGAAGGCAAGAGGAAGTTTCGAGCGGGGAAGTGGTGTCAGGGAGCCTAGAACGTCTGGATCCCCTGCACCTCTGCATCGGTCGTCTCCACCCTGTGGGGAGATGTTGCTTTGTATTCTGGGAACAGTCACCCCTTGGGCAAGGCGAAGCCATAGACCGAGGAAAGCGTTCTAGGCAGAGGACAGTCATGAGTCCCAACAACAATATAAAAGATAGTTGGCCGAGGCGAGGGATGGGATTGTGACGGTGTCGTACCCATGTTCGCTCTGCCCCTTCACCTTGTGGTGCCGTGAGAAGCAATTACAAGAGAAAAGTTAATGCAGACGGACAGAAGGACCAGAAATCAAGCTCGGGAGCAGTTTAGATTTCTCATTGGTGTTGCACAAAGACTTTCAAAGACAGTTCTTTGGCTGTTACTTGAAAGTACTGATTTCACAGATCTGCATTTTTTATGTGTATTTCAGAAAACTATGTATTTTCTCAATACCATACAATGAAACCAAATTCTGCTTTTATAGAAATTCACTGTTTTGGTTTCCAATCACATCATTTTTCAAAAAAAGAATTGTTTGTATTTTCACCAGATATCTCAAGCAGTTACTTAAAAATTGAACCGAGAGAGAGGACACAAGTTATTCCAATTTCACTAGATGGTGTGCTGTTTTACAGGCAAATCTAGAGCACTAGACGAAGAGGAGACGAATCATCTTCCTCGGATATCTCTCCATGATGAAAAGGAAGTTTGTGCGGGTTTCCCTGGAAGTTGTCCTGGGTTCACATTCATCACCGAGAGCTTCAGAGAACTGGTTCAAAATCTATACATTTGGCATTTCCCCCACATTTTCAAGAAAATCTTTACACGCGTGGCAAATACTCTTTTGAGGTAATAAAGGAAAAATATTCCAAAGCAAAGAAACATCTCAACTTTGCCACTGTCCCCACAGGCCACACCTAGCATGCTGAGTACAAACAGGACTTGGATCACTTAGATAAAAGGCAGGAATTTCAGAATCAGAGAAAAGGCGTCTGAAGTTCTGCACTTACAGTATCAATCGCTGAATGTGATTTCCAAACAGAGCTCTTCCCTCTTGGCTCTTTCACCAGTCTAATAGTTAATGGACAACAAGGACAGTCGTTTCTTCATTAGGTACATGCACACTTTCATGTATGCAGAAGGCTCCGATAAGCACTTGAGGGTAGTAGAGGAAGGTTGGGGAGACCTGCCTTTCACTGCGTTTTCCACCGTGTAGAGGTCAAAGAGGTTCATATTACATACATGCAGTATGACTCTGAGCACACTCCACCCACATGCGCTCCCTTGCAGACATGGAAATTAGCTTCTTTCTGGTGATCTGAAAGTGCCCCGAATTCCAAGACAGCTGGGACACTTGGAGGACTTCCCTCTGGTCAGTGGTGAACACTCCTCACTGGAAATTCTCGAAGTCACTTTTCGAGCCTGGGCATCCATTCAACACTGTTAGGTGGGCACTTGTCGAATCCCTCTTGTGTCACAGGATCAGTCGAGGATCCTGACCCCTGTACCTGAGGGTCCCTGCACCTCAGTTATTGCACCCTCGTGACCTCTGAAATCTTGCCACCTCATCCAGGAGCTGCGACCAAGGCGGCGTGACTCTGCCCTCTCCAGTTCACATAACCAGAACATCTCATCACACTGCGATCAGGGCCGTTTACTTCCCATTTCTCTCAACTGGGCCAGCGGATTCTTGACAAATAGCAATGTCATTAAAAAAGGAGTAAAACTTTAAAACCTGCTTTATAAACTCTAACTAAAGGGAATGAGAAGGAAATGAGATGGAGGCAGATTGGAGAGAAAATACAGAGGAAATACACAAAATGATCCTTCACATACCTTATCTCAATCCTTCATATAGCTTATCTCAATGAAAACAGTACACAACAAGCAATTTTGAAAAAAAAAAAAATCACCCATTGTCCAAGTATCACAAGAACAGGCATAGTAGTGATTCAGTGTTTTATCTTTTCAATCATTTTTTTCTTTCCTTTGCTGGTACAAGCATACATTGAGGCAATCCAAATTAGATAGCAATTTGGCAAATATTTATCTCAATTGCAAATGATCATGTTTGTTTAATTATAAATGCTGTTTCTAGCAAATCTGTTCTGTATTTCAAATAAATACAAAGATAAGTACTATAAATATATACATTATAGTACTTTTTCGAGAACAAAAGATAGGAATGACATCCACAGGCAACCATTGTCAAAAAATTTGGTCTATCCATGCAAGATAATACTTCATAGCCATAGGAAACACTAAAGATTTTCCGATGCTAATGTGCAATAGTATCAAAACATAATAGCATCATTTTTAAAGCTTAGATTTTTAAGGCCGGACACTGAACAAGAAAAAATTAACCTCTCTACTCATCATTTTTTATGTATAAAATACAAAATAAAAATATTGCTTCTCTCATAGGATAGGTATGAAGATTACATGAACAAATACTTGGAAAATATTCACGCTAGAACCCGGCATATAGGTTAGTGCTTGCTGTGTAAATGCTAGCTACTGTGGCTCCTGAGACAAATTGCTAAATGGAAGAAAAAGATTGAAAGCAGTATGAATAGTATCCTATTTATGTAAAAATGGAAAACATAAGTGGTGTTTTGCTTATGTTTTTATGTAAAGTATTTAGAAGGTTTTACAGAACACCATTAACCTTTGGTGCTTATGTATGGGGAAGAAGACTGAGATGAGTATTTCAGGGAGAGTAACTTTCCACCATATCTTCATTTATGGTTTTAAAACCAGGAATAAGTTTAGTTCATTGTCTATTCAAGTGAAACAGATAAAAATAGATTAGGAGGGCTTGCCTGCAGCAAAATCATAAAAACATATTCCCTATTTATGCTTTTAGTTCTTTGCCATCATATTTTTACATTCATTTGGCTGAAATTTAATTCTAAATATGGTACATGTTAGAGAACACACCTTTGACTTAATGTGACCAACACTCTCGGGTCCAATCTAAATGCATTCACGTGTAACTTAATCTCTAAACGTCACTTTCTGTTTCATTTGTTTTCATCTTTGGGCTCCATTGAATACTTCTTCCATTTGCATAACTTAAGACATATATTGATACTCTTCCATCAGCACTCTTATTCACATGTTCTTAAAATTTTGTATCAGCTTTAAATTTCTTGTTTGATATGTAGATAATTTTCTCAAAGAAAGTAACTTTTTATTAAAAAGTATTCTCTGTATTTGGCTTACAGATCATTTTACTTTATTAAATATTCAGGTGAAACTAACAACTTTGTAATACTGAGATGTCAAGTAAAAAAGACTAGATGCTTAGGTTATAGACTGACAGATAACAGGTATTTTTGTTTATATATTGTATTTTTATTTAAATATCTTGACTGATATTTTTAAGTATGAAATAATCATGGATTGAAATGCAATTGGAAAAAATCAGAAAACAATTCTGTGTACATTTAACCGGTTTCTGCAAATAATAACATGTTTAGAGACAAAACATCCTCATTGTGTTTGTGTACAATATCACAGGTAGGATATCAACATTGAAGCAGCTATTTCCAAATTATTTCTATTAGCCCACAATTCCCTCATGCAGTATTTTTATACATGTTGCATTCTGACAGTCATTGTGCCTCATCACTTCCTAAACCTTGGAATGCACTGATTTGTTCTAACTACCTGTAAATTTCACATTTAAAGTACTTGTGAGGATGAAATTATATACTACTAACCTTGTAGGATTGCTGGCTTTTTTTCTTTTTTTCTTTAGAATCATACCTGGAGATTCATCTGAGATGTGTTGGGTATCAACAGGTCACTTAATTTTGCAGCTGAATATTATTTCATGTTAAAGACGTTCTACAGGTTGTTTAATCTTTTACTTAAAGACATCTTAGTTGTTTCTAGTGTTTGGCTATTGTAAATGAAGGTGCTAAATCCTCACGTACAGTTTTTTTGTGTGCTTGTTTGGTTTTTGGTTGCATAAATGTAAGTTCTCACTTCTCTAGAATAACTGCCCACAAGTGCAATTCCTGGGTGAGATTGTATTTATAACTGAAGTTTTTTTGAGAAACTGCCAAGCTGAACTTCTTTTTATCCTTCAACCAAACAGAACACCTACATTAGGTGAATGTAAGAAGATTTCATTTCATGTATGCATTATGTGTATGTGTATGTATTGTAGATTATTTGTAGTTTCCTGGATAGCCAATCATTTTCCATATAAATAGGAAATTTTTTTAAAATTTTATTTTAATGCAGCACAGTTTGTAATACCTGGATCTTGGAAGCAGCCCAAATGCCCATCAACAGCAGAATGGATAAAGAAAATGTTTTTTTTTTTAATACAGTGGAGTACTACTCTGCCATGAAGAATGATGGCTTGAGATATTCCTAGGTAAATGGATGCATCTTGAGACCATACTCTTAAGGGAAAATTTTTTCACATTTAATAAACTGTATGCTTTTATTTCATGGTCTTGCCTTGTTGCATAGGCTAGAATTACAAACACTATGTTGATAAAGAGTGGCAAGAACAGACATCTTTAAATTATTCTCCATCTGAGGTAGAAAATAACCATTATTTTATCATTAATTATAATTTTAATTATACTTTGTTCATGCTTTTTACCAACTTGAAAAAATCCACTACACATATATTTCTGAGAGTTTTAAGAGTAAGTGTTGAATTTTATCGAAAGCTTGTTCTGCATTAAGTGATATTGTCATGTCATTTTTAGCATTTTAACTTATTAATATCATGGATTCCATTGATTGCTTTTTCACATTTCGAACCACCATTAAGTGATGAAAATAAGCCACAGGGGGTCATCATATACAATTCTTTTTGGATACTGCTGAATTCTATTTGCTAAAATTTTGTTTAAGATTGAACAACAAGAAAAAAATAAAAAGAAACCAGAAATCTATTTCCCACTTGATTTTTACAAGGCCCCTAACTTCTTTTTTTTTGGGGGGGGGGTTGCTGGGGATCGAACTCAGGGTCTTGTGCTCGCAAGGCAAGCACTCTAATCACTGAGCTAAATCCCCAGCCCCTAAGGCCCCTAACTTCTTTAAGGGCACTTAAAACAATTTTGCATCACACCAATCAGCAGTAGTGAAAACAATTTTTGTAATCTGGTGAAAACAATTTTTGTAATCTGGTTCCGCACGCTTACTGGTCAACTCGTTGTAAACAGCATTGTGCTTATTTACCATAAAGCCTCGTAGTCCTGTAATGAGCCGTGGTGTCAAAACTGCAACCGATGATTCATTTCTCCATGTTATTTCATGAAGTGCACTCTTGAGGTTTGAATTACAGACAGCATCTTCTCGCCAGGAAATACCACCGAGAAGAAAGGTGAGATCAGTGTGCCCGTTGAGACCAGGTGGGAGCCGAGGCTGACACCAGCTCTGAAGCCTGAGCCGCGACCGCCCACACCTTGTGCAGCAGCTACCGCAGAGGCAGGGTGACGGCAGACATAAACCGTGCTCAGATCTGTCACGGCTCGCAGATTTCAAAGTTGCCAGGCAATAAAATGGAGAACTCGTGCATCGAAATGTAGGAAATAAAGAGGAAAATGGGGTGAGGAGTGTGGGTAGCTTTGAGAGGAGGGACGCGGATGCTCCACACAAGACACCTCGCAGCTGGGAGGTGGAAGCTGAAAGCTCACTGTGGCCCACCTAACTGCCGCGGAACCAGCCCCGGGACAGCGAGAGCAGCCGGGCGCTTGGCGGCTCCCCTTCTGCTGTTTGCATTGTGTTCGGTTTGCTTCTTATCTTCTGTATGGAGTCAGACATCCAGGAAAAGCGGCGAACATGCAAAATAGAGTAAATTATTTGCCTCATATTACTTGAATAATGCGAATGGATTTCTTCCTTCTTTCTTCTTCATCTCTAGCTTTAGAGGATTATAGATACCACCATCAGATTCCCTAAATATTCAGACATATTTTTCCCTTAGGGATTCAGTTTGATACTGAGCTAAAATTCATTTTTTTTGTTGTTGCGTTTCACTTACTGGTCTGATTTTTAACATTTGAATTCACATGGCAGATTTGAGGAATTTAAAGAGAAAACCTGCTTTCCTTCTATACTGTTTTATTCTTTGATTCAACACTTGCTGTTTTTTGTGATATGTTAAGATTTCTCACCATTCTGGACACACTCCCCTTACAATTTCCCAGGAGCTCTGGATTCTTCTAAGAGTCACACTCCACAGAGATGGAAGACAGTAAAGGGAGACCCCGAGCCGTGCTTCCTCGCCGTCCCGTGTACCCGACACCTGGTAGACCTGTGGGGTGCAGATGGACTCAGTAGGTGCAGGGGGTGATAGTTCCCTTGTTTGTAATCACCCTGCCCACTGTGCCAAAGTTGCTAGTCAGTCAGGAACGCTGTGAGCAGCAAGGCTCCAAGGATGCAGGACAGAGAATTCAGGTTCCTGCGTCCTGTTCCTCTGACCTGCAGTGCAGTACAAGATTATGTGTATGCAAGGGGAAGAGCGCCAATCCTGTTGGAAGAACACCAAATCTTCATTTATTCATTCTTTTTCTTCCTCCATATTTTCTGATCTCAGAACTATAAACCTTACAGCTTCGATAGATAAAATACATCTCACCATCCTTCATTACTGTGAACCTTTTTTCCCAGGTAGTTAGTGCCACCTACATGACCAAAGCCATAACACTGGTGTTGAGGGTCTTTAATTTTTAAAGCTAAATTCATCACCACCTTACTCACTTTACTGGTTGCTCCCATTTTGGTCCATAGGGGGCTGGCTCCAAGGCAGAATGACAGGTAGACAGGAAGCAGAGAGTGAATCAAGAAGCTGCAATGGACGTAAACCCTTGTGGGCCACCCACAGTGACCACCTCCTCCGCCCAGTTCCTGCTGCCTGACGGCACATTTAGCTATAAACTCATCAGGGGACTCACTTCCACGTGAGTATAGCACCCAGGTGATCCAATCATGCTCCCAAAGCCCTGCCTATAATCCCATGAGGCTCTGGAGGGACTTCTACATAGAACCAAACACTCTCTTCCAACATCCTGACTGGAGGGAATGTCACTCCATGAAGTCAGGAGACCAGACCGAAATCCCGAAATTACTCACTTCTCTCTGGAGACTTTGGAGGTTTTGTTTTTCACTATTAGCCCTGGAGGGAACTCAGAGAAAAAGCCCAACAAGTATCTGATGGCTGTTTTGAAAATATTGAAGCAAAACAAAACTGTGCTTGACTGAGCACATTGTGTTTGTATCTAGGAGAACCGCGCTGACACAAATTCGGAATGAAACCCACTTTAGTGGCTGAGCACAATAACTTTATTTTTCAGTTTGAAATGCCTCTCACATAAGCAGAGATAATTAGAAATGATTTTTTCCTATAAATATGTGAAATTGTTTCTGAAATGGTGCATCAACCTGAATAGTGCTAATTCACACACAGTGTTGTGTGGATCTTTTACTTGCTCCTAACTGCATAATAGAACAGTAATCACCACCCAGCGTATTCTAGATTTTAAAAGACTGTATGGATGCCCAGTTTTTACTGATGCATGGAGAATTACCTACCTGCCTTTCTAGAAACCGTTATTTTCTTTCACAAAAACTGTGTTTTTTCTGGCCTTGAATTTGGTATGTAGCCCAGGCTGGCCTGTAACTCACAGTCTTCATGCCTCAGCCTGCAGAATGATGGGTCTACAGGTATGAGCCACACCTCTAGCAAAAATATTTAAAAAAAAAAATTCCTTTCGACTTCTTGTTGCCTTAAATTGAGATCTTTGCCATCAAGGGCCAGCCATTGCTGACAACCTCACTTTTGTTTTTTTCAAGTTGAATTCTGATGTTCTATTATTTATACAGTACCAGGTTCCCTTTTTGGTAATACCAGCCGCAGCAGCCATCTGACAGTAATAATGTAACCTTCTGCAACTGCGATCATTGAGTAAACTACTTGCAAGAAAGAAATAAACTATAAAATGAATTGCAAATTGGATGAATTCAGAGGTACATGTTTCCCTAATTAATATTGCTTCCTTAGAAAATATATCTTTTCAGTACTACTCATTTTACTGAAAACTTCTCTGGAAATGCCATTTATAGATGGGAGCATTCCATTTTTAGGCAATAATGTTTTCTTCAGAAAAGTCTCTATGTTAAGTCTAATTTAGAAAACAGGCGCCAGATGTGCTGGCTTACACCTGTAATCCCGGCCCTCCGGGATGCTGAGGCAGGAGGATTGCGAGATTGAGGCCAACCGACTCTCCATGGAAAGAAAAAAAAAGAAAAAGAAACCAGGACTCGATGAGGAGATGTTCAAGAACAGTTTCTTCTCCAAAGAGCTCAAAATACATAACGGCTTCATAATTAATGCCTAAAGAATGAAATGCAGCATGCACTTAGTTTGATTTTCAAAGATCTCTTGAGATGATCTGAAAACAATATTGCAAGGATCCTAATGATCTCCCTGGAGAAAGCCTCCGTCTCCATCCGCAGCGTGTGTCGAACATCCAGGGAATGAAGGAAGGAAGGTGGAGAAGTGAATAGTGTGACGCTTTTACGGCTTCCTTCCGGTACAGAAGTTGCTCGGTTTTCCTTCTCTGAGCGCACATCTCTCACTAGATCTTCTCCCGGGTCTTTCAGTCTGTACAAGTTGTAATTTAACAAACCCCCTTAGTCTCCTCCAGT
>PVJO010032033.1:0-13644 GCA_004026905.1 Hystrix cristata
GACACATTTGATTCTTACCCAGTATGGGAGAAAATGTGATTAGTCAGAATATACAAAGGTCAAAACCATTTATCTATGGCCGGACCTAAAGAAGCTACATGCAAAGTTAAATTGAGGTCCTTGAGTAAATAAGCCTATTTCTCTAAAATGTTATTGCTAACTAAAAATATTCATGTTCTCTGAGATTTTTCAAAGTTAAAATGGTTAAAAGTATTATTTTCTAAAATGCATCATGGTTATGGTTTTAAATAAGTGTAGTTAACATGTAATTATTTATGATTCTTCACAGTCTATTAAAATGCTCAATATATTATTAGTATATGCATCTTTGAAAGAGTTTATATATAGTTTTACCATTTAAAAAATAAATGAAACTCTTTTATGTTAAGCCCATAATGATCTAAAACCATCTGCCATTAACAGTGCCTTGATTACTGGTTTTAATCAAAGATTCCCAACAAGAATCATCAAGAGGCATGAACAAAATCACTGAATAAAATCTTACCACTCTTTTCTTTATAGTGTGCAGTAAAAACCAGTGAGACAGCAACTGATATAAAATAATTTGAAACATTTCTCTGAATTGTCCTAGAAATATCACAACACTTGCTCTCATTGGTTTCTTCTTTAATTAGCACTTATTCATAAATTATATGTGGGGATAGTGTGCAGGCTTATTTTGCAAGTTAGCCATTAGTGATTAGTCCCCATTCTGCTCCCTCTTTTTCTGGGATGCTTAATGGTTACAGTCTGTTTCATCCTACTGTATGTAGCCTGGTGTTTTACTGCCTTACGTTTCCATTTTTGAAAAGCATAACTCCAGGCATTTATTTTGCTTCTTTTTTTTAAATAATTCAAGGAATATGGTTAGAAATTTATTAAATATTTATGTGAAGTATTAAATATTAATTTGTATAAAGCAAACCAATTTAACATTTCCTTTCTTTCCTTGCCAGTAATGTTGATTTTCCTCGTGAGCATCTCTTCCCTCTCTACATTCTCAATTGGAAAGACCATCCACAGCAAGGATTTTAAGAGGGGAAGTAGCTACCATAACTCATTATATCTTTGTCAATGATATACCGAGAACTTCAGAACTATATTTAGAGCTTCTCAATATGATTTCTGCTTCTTTTATCATGGGGGCCTCAGTCCAGGCATATCCCCAAAGTGTTAGCTCTCTATCTCTTCAAATTCACTCTCTTCAAATGCACTCTTGTGCATTCTTGGTCTTGTTTTATGTCCCTAATATTGAGGTTTCCTGGTATGATGGCCTCATTAGAGATGAAAAACTATTCTCTTCTAGGACATGAAGACATAGAAACTGGGTGTGGCTGGGAGTGCGGGGCATGTCGAGAGGCTGTTACTGAGGTTCCAGACCAGGTTCAGTGATGACTTGCAGGACTCAAGGGCTTGTCCTTTTGATGCTCCCAGCTTTTATTTTCCACAATGGCAGAGCTGTAGGCAAAGACCAAGTGTTTTATGCTTTACTCACGTCTTGAGATTTTGCAAGAGAATGAAGTGAAGGCCAGGGGGCTAATTAACCTGGCAGAAGAAATTTCGAGGCAATTGAATATTGGGGGTGTGGCATGTATACTGTGGGGCTTTTAGCCAGGTTTATGCTGAAAATCAGGGCCCAAAAGCTCATTTTTAATAGTTTTCAGTTTTGCCAGAAAGAAAGAACCTACAAAGAGAGAAAAGAGGAAAGGTTGGTTGCTAAAAAGATTAGCATTAAAAAAAAAAAGTACTTTAGATCAAGACAATAAGAAAAAAAATGCCTTGATGGCATGTAAGGAACACCAAGATCTCACCTGTTAGAGGCTTAAAATCGCAAAAGGGAAGACTACTTTGAGAAGTCCCGAGGGTACCAAGCCGTGGAATAGGCACCCAGGGAATTTGCTCCCCAGGATTCACTTTATAGCACTCAGCCATCCAGGCACACAGAGATCTCTGTAGCCTTGATACAAGTGAGCCTACACTCAGGCTGGTGGCCAACTTTGCCATCATCTACGTGGTGCTAGTTTTGTAGGCATGCAGAACACAAGAGCTGTGGGATCAGAGAGGCTTCCACCCAAACTTCAGAACAAGGCTGGGAGGCCAGGCAGTGTGCCCCTGAGAGGGCCGTGGGTGGAACTGTGAGAGTGGAGCAGAAAGTGGAGTGGAGGGCCCCAGAAAGCTGCAGAACCAGAAATGTGGAAGAAGGAGTGAGCGAAGGTAGACCAAAAGAGAGGCCATGAGATCTACAACCAGGAGCAATGCTGTGTGGGTGGAGCCACCCAAGACTTTTGGAGTTCACATCTTACCACAGCTTGCCCTGTGTGCTGGACATGGTGCTATAGGATTTAATATTTGCCCTGGTGGGCTTTAGTCTTGCTTTGATCCTTTGGTTTGTATCTCTGTATTTTTCCATTTTGTAATGGGAACGTTTATCCTGTGTCATTGTACGTCAACACTGTTTAACTTTTTAAAATATTTAGAGGGGCTCATGGCTAAGAGTTTGCTTTAGTCTCAGACATTGGTGATGTTGGACTTTACCTTTTCAGCAATGCTGAAATTGTTAAGACTTTGCCAATTCTTAGAGATGGATACAGACATTTTGCATAAACAGATGCCTTTTGGGGACCAGGGATGGAATGTTAGGGTTTGCATCTAGATGTCTCAGAAAATCATATGAGCTTATAGGTGGGGCTTTTGAAAGATGGTTAGACTATGGCACCAGCATAGGTGACTAGATTTTAGGAGGTGGGGTGTGGTTTGAAGACAAGGGTCACTGGGGACATGACCTGGACGAGTATGTCTCTCTGCCTGGTTCTTCCCTTCATTCTCTGCCTCCTGTCCACCATACCATGAGCAGTTCTCATACTCCATGCCCTCTGCCATGTCTTTCTGAACTGGACCCAGTCAACCATGGACTGGTACATGAGACAAAATAAACCTCTTCTTCCTTAAAATGAAGGTGTTGGGTATTTTCTCTAAGCAATGAGGGACACTATTGAGACCTGTAGTCACTAGGGGAAGGGGAATGATCATTAGAATACAGAGATTACATGATGAATGGAAGCCAATCTTCTTCAGTTGCTCATAGACAGAAAAGGCAGCCACCCATAGACTGGGCTCTAGAAAAATGAATGCAATAAGGGCTAGATAGTCACCCTAACATATCTGTAATCTGATAAAGGAACCTGATTAATGCCCACCGATTAAGGATATTGGAGACAGCCACTACTTCCCTCAGGAAAACCTTTAAAGTGGCACCAACATAGGACCACGAGTCTCTATGTGGTGTGCCACATGAGAGAGCCCTCTTGGCACATTTGCAGTACAGTGCAACTTGACAGCTGACTAATGTCAGGCAGAGAAACAGCAACAGAGAAGTGGAGGAGAGCTAACTACTGATATATGGTACCTCAACATGAGTTATGTGAAAGAAAAGAGAAAGGATTTGGGGAAGAAGAAGAGGAGAAGCACGGTATACTCCCCTCAAAGCTCAATATAATATTTTTGTGGAGAGAAGTGTTTAATATTTCACTTTCTAGCACATACTTGATGTTATGGTCTAGATCTAGAATGTTCCCCCAGTGTGTCATGTGTTTGGAAGATGGTTGGACCTTTGGGGCACTCTACTCCTCAGTGGATTCATCCATTTATGAGTTCAGTAGCAGAATGTGCTGTTAGGAGGTGGGCCTGGTTGAGGTGGGTCACTGGGGGTGGAAAAGTATATGCCTGGCTCTTCCTTTCTCTTTCTGCTTCCTGCCTGCCATAACATGAGCAGCTTTCCCTCACCCAGCGCTGCCACTGTGCTGTTTATGTGGAGCTGACCTTAGACTGCAATCATGTTCTTTAAGTGGTGTTAGCTATTTCATTCCAGCAAAAAGAATGTGACTACGACACCTGACCTGTGACTTACAGCACTTCTCAGAATCCCTGGTTGCCAAAACGGAAACCAAATGGATTTTGGTAAACCATCAAGTCTATGATCTGGAGCAACTTTCAGAAGTTACTTTGCTGGGTGATTTCCCCAGACATACCATCATTCTTTATCCTGTGGATGAAATTTTATTAGTTTAAATTGAATTTTCCAAAAACTGTGGCAAAAGAGAGAACAAAAGGCATATTACAACTCTGTTTTACCCAGTAGATCTACATAACTTAATCTAGATTTACTTAATATCAGGATTATTCTGTTGGTTGCCAAGTAGATTAGAGGCAAAACTGTCGCATACTTGTATTAGGTGTATGTTTTGTTACAGTAAAGACTTAATAGCCAAAGCCCTAACCATACATTTTGATCTTGTGTTTGATTTTTATATACTGGTTTAACTTACATATGTTTGCATGGTAACTGAAATACTCTCTTGAATAATAATAAATAAAAATGAATGAAAGAAACTTTATCAAAAAAATTCCTTAATTTTATTGTCTTTGAATGAAACAAATAGACCAGTTGTTTGAATAATGGAAAGTCTGATTCAGCATTCCTAAACCAAAATATAACTAGTAGAAAATGAAGGCATGATAGAAGATAACGACAAGTCCTGTGTTCAGAGCGTGGCCTTGAATGTTAAAATGTTAACATTATTGTTTTTAAATGTAAATTTGAATTTTAGATATTGGGCTATTTAAGAGCGTGGAATGCCTACCACCTTACACATGCTAGTATAGTTCTTGGTTTTAAGTATCTTTGGAAATTAGAATAACTTTTGAAATTTGGAGCGGTATACATTCTAAGGCTTGCTATTTTCTGACAAGATTTTTCATTGCTTCTTTCAATCTATCATTTAAAAATTTGCAAAGTTTGATGGTGTCTCCAAAAATTTTTAATGCTTCTTTATTTCAAAAAGAAGTTGGTTCTTCTAACTATGCATTGACTATGAGAGATAGTAGCACAAACCTCTTAAGAAAAAAGAACAAAAAAACTAAGCAGTATGTTATTGTGGCTGTTACTATGTGTTATATCTGAGAAGTCTGAAAATAATTAGTTATCTAAAAAAGTTTTATCTAAAAAAGTTATCTAAAAAAGTTTGTTCCCACACCTGCTGCATCAGAGGCCACGGGGTTACAGGAGACACCCAACTTGAGTTTCTCTCCATGTTTCCCCTTCAGTTCTTCTGAGAAGCAGATCCACACCTGTCTCCAGGTAACTAACCCCTAAAAAATGTCTTTATGCTTGTGAAAACAGCAAACCAAAATAACCAGTTTACTTCTTTTTTTTTTTGCTTTAACTTATTTTGGGATTTTCCTACACTTTTCTCACATGTGGATAATGTATTTCTTTGGGCGTATGCAATTTACTCAGCTTTGCTATTATCATGAAACCCATTTATTATAGAAAAAGAAAGATTGCTCCCATAAATACGCTCAATGTAATTTCATTTCAGATAGGCATTACAGGCACTGTCCCGGGAATAATGTATGCTTGGGAGGTACAAATTTAGAGGGAATTTTGACTGATTCAAGGGGAATGTTTATAGATCCAAGGACATTTCAGAAGCAGATTGGGATGTTTTTGGTGCTGTTTGTTTTGATTTGTTTTATTAATGAAAGAGGAGTAGTGAATAAATAATGAAAAGTTTAGAGTAATATGAATAACTGAATATGCATTAAATAAAAACAGTAGGTGTAGGGTTTTTAAAAACATTTTAAGTATTGGATCTTAAATTCCAATATTTTGAAGAGCTGTAGAGCTGAGTTGAATATGTACTGTGATTTGTAAGGAGACATTAAGATATCTTTTATATTTAGAAATATGTTAATCAATATTTTAAAAATATGTTCTGTAAGTTCTTTATTCATTTGTCCATGGCATTTGTGGATGTACAGACTATTTAGTTCCCTAGAATTATTTGAATATTTCACCCTTTTTAGATGTAATTACAGTGATTTAAATATATAGATAGGTAATGTAGAGTTGCTATTTAGTAGCATGCATTATTTAGGAAAATCAAACGGAAAATTTTGTGAGATTTTGAAAATGTACATGTTTGAATATACAAAAGGCATACAGAATCCTTCACATACATCTTCCTACTTCTTATAAAGTGGAACTTAATTTCAGCAGTACCTATTGGAAATTGGTTGCTCATATGAAACGTCCTTCAATAGCTAGTTGGGATATTTTTTCAGATAAAAATTTTGCTATGTATGAGAAGAAACTTATTCCAGTATACATTATTTACTGTATTCTTCTCCACTGTCCCAAAGCAGATAGTTTGCGCTCTAAGCACATTTCTTTTGTGGATACTTGTGAGTTTGTATGAATTCTGAAAATTTTTTTGGAAAACTAGTGAATATCTCTTCCAACACTGGAAGCAAATGATGCACAACAATTTAAATACAAACTAACATTGGAAATATATCTCTTTCCAAGAAAACAAACAGTGGAGTGTAAAAGAAAGACTATATTATTTCTGACAGCAGTAAAAACATCCACCTATACATTCATACTTACATATTTATCCAGGATAATATTCTGAGATTTAAACTTCTCCAGAGTTATAAAACAATTCTAAATAATTGGAGATGGACCATGGATTTGATACCAGAACTTTTTCATGCTAACATTAAGAGATAGCAAGAAGAGGATTGTGTCTTTAATAAGTGGTATAATTTTGTTGGAGGAGATGAACAGGCTAAATGATTTCCCTAATAAGACAACATATGGGTATAGGAGGCAAAATTGTGTCTTTGCTTTAAAAAGGAAAAATAGAGAATTGGTTATAGTGTTTGCTGGAAGGAAAAAACTGGTTCCAGTTTGTACTCTGAATAGTAATGGGTTCATTAGTGTTTTGTTTGGAAGAATAGAGCTTGAAGTCTGTCTTTCAATTTTATTTTATGTTTTATTTTATTTTGTTTATTTTCTTTGGGAGACAGTGTCCCATTATGCAGTTCAGTATGTAATCCAGGATGGCCCAGAACTCTCAGTGATGCTCCTGCCTCAGCCTCCCAAGTGCTCGTACTACAGGCATGCGCTAACACTGCCCTCCCCAGAATTTGAAATCTTAAGGATCCTTCCACTTGGTAGTCAGTGAGCCAAGAGCCATGACTGAGGAAGACAATGACAGCCAACATTGAAGTGGATCATGTTATGGCTTGTATCAAAAGTGTTCCCGAGAATGCTCCTGTGTTCAGGGGTGAGGTTTTGGAGGATGATTGGATCATAGGAGTACTAAACCCATCCGTTCATTAATCTGTAATTAGTTCGTAACCAATTGTGCTCCCCCGAGCCTCCTGTTTATCAGGAAGGGATCAAATTTCCTCTCCCCAAACACACCTGCAGTGGTGCTTTGTCCACTAAAGGCCCCAAAACAAGCTAGTTGACTATGGGCTGAAACTCCACAAACCATGAACCCAAACAAATGTTTCCTGTTTTAAATTTTTACTATTAGATATTGTTCATAGTGACAAAAGCTGAGGGATACACCATATTGGCCTAGATGATGGGCATGAGATATGAGGATTATCATGTACTAAAGACTATACATCCTTCCATCATTTTTAATCCGCATAGTTCCCTTTCCAAATTGAGAGTGGGTTTCGTGAACTCTGATTAAGCTTTCTCTTGGATCACACTGCCCCAGGAGCCATATCATCACCTTAATTTACAATTTCCATTAGGGTTCCGTCTTGGTGCTGTATGTCCCATGGGTTTGCACAAATTTATAGTTACATCTACCCACCATTGTAACATCAGACAGACTAGTTTTACTTCCCTCGGTTCTAGATCTACATTGTTCAAATGCACCTGAATTTCCCTTTGACATTCAGTTTCACCAACTCCAGCAGAGAACACAGAAATGACTCCAGAGTATCCTGCCCGTTTCTGTCGACTTACTGGCATTAGATGGTCAGGTGGCGATCTCGTCCTCTAGTTTAAAAGAGCTCATGCTGTGCCTTCTGGCAGGAGCCTTTCTTCCCTGGGAACAAAGACTCCTTGACCAGCCAATCCCAAGAAAAATCCTTCTAGCCAATCAATGGAAGTAGTAGAGAGGACTATTCTTGATCCTTAGATTTATGGATCATGGCTCTAGGAAGCATCATATATTTCTTGTTGAATGAAAGCATAAATCACATTCTGGAGGTATTATTCCAGGTTTACAATGTTTCGCCACTAGCTGGCATGATGAGGGAGTTTTGGAAGTGCATTCCAGTAATATACCAGGAGTATACCAGGTCAACTGCTTTAGGGTGACCAATTGCAAACATTTGCATGGGCCCATGGTATCATTTAATTTACTATAAAATTAGTTTCTCGGTCAGAAATAATGCTACATGGGATACCAAGGACCGAGGCAGAAACTTTCACTGTAAATCCACAGTGAGTGGTTTTGGGAGCAGCATAAGAGTAAAAATCCATAACCCTGAGAAGGTGTCTGTGCTAGTGAAACTGTGGATCTGCTTCTTTTATGACTGAAAAGGCCCGGTGTAATCATTGCCCCAGAGAGATGAGGACTTATCATTGCTCAGTGTTGGTTTTTTATTGGAAAATTATTATCTTAACAATACCTGCAAATAGATTGTGTTGCAAGGGGAGCTGCATATTTCTAAGTTCATTTGTTACCTCAGTACCTGTCACAATGGCTACTTTTTAATAATGATCCCATCAGAAAAAGATAGGATTGACTACAGGAAAAACAAGCAAACAAACTAACAAAAGCTTCACGTCAAGCAAATAGGCCAGTGGATCCACTTGATTGGTATGTTGTTCTGCTGATGGACCATTGTCTTCGGTGACCATTTGCCAGGGTACAAATAGATTCACATTCTTTTTCAAATCAGAGTTGTCTCACCATCCTTTTTTCATGAGTTGTGTTCTCAAAAACATTTTTAATAGTGACTCTTAATTTTACGTACACTGCCAAACTATTAACCACTCCACACCAAGCCATACAGAATATTACTCTAGTCACACTTCTTCTTTTTTTTTTTTTTTTTTTTTTTTTTTTGTGGTGCCGGGGATCGAACTCAGGGCCTTGTGCTTGCAAGGCAAGCACTCTCATCACTGAGCTAAATCCCCAGGCCCTAGTCACACTTCTTGAAAGCATACTGAAGTAAGGTTGTGCCTGCTGGAAAGTGTTTCATTTATCACTGTGTCAAGTACTGATGCCTGGAGTAGGGATGTAAGCTTCAATTCTTTAGCATATCACTCATTATCTTCTGTAACACAGGCTTCATTTGTAAACTTTTATATAGTCATCTTATGCTCATTTAATAAGCATTCTTGAGGTTGGCGACTTAGCTCAAGAGGTAGATCACTAACCTAGCAGGCGCAAGGCCCTGAGTTCGATACCCAGCACAATCCTCAAAAAAAATAAGCATTCTGAAATCTTTTTCCATGCAGCTGTAACATACTTCATCCAAATCTCAAAGAATTTGCAAGGTGCGGTAGAGTAAGAGTGAGAGATAATAAGGACCCCTAATGTTGCCCACACTAACAAGATAAGCTAGACCTGCCAGTGACTGATAGAAGTTACCACAGTTCCTGGGCCCCTCTACAGACCTTCATAGCATAAAGATTTTGCTGCTTTTTGCAAACAGAAGCCTTTGGCAAAATTTTGGTTCCGTTTGCAAACTCCACATCAGATGACAAATATGACCATGGCCATCTTCCCCGCAGGAACACAAAAGTGGCCATCTTCCCCAGAATCGGGGAAAGAATCAAGTTCATGAACTGAGGCATCACTGTATCTTCTAACCATTTCTTTCTGTACAATCCCACTTCCACTTTCTAATAAAAGGCCAATATTATACACAACACTGACTCCAGCTTCTCATCTCAATTCTACTAATAGACTGCAGGCCCCAGCATTCTACTCACTATTACAACAAGACACCACACAGGGGCTCCCAAAAGATCAATGCTACTCTTAGTCTAACTGAAAACAAAGAGGAAGGCTTGGATTTCCAGAAATAAAATCTAAGACCTGACAGAATAACTATCTCCAAGGCAATAAAAATTGTAGAATATTTCAACCACACTGAATACCAAATTGAGTTAACTTCCAGGAACTTAAAATACATAAGGCTGACTGTCAGATCGCTGTCAACAATAAATAGGTCCTTGCTCCCCTATAATACATATTCAATATGGCAAGATGGTATTCCAAACTCCTGCTGCCTATTCCCCCCAAATTTAGCACTGTAAATAATGGTAGGATTTTTCAACCTCAAACCTCTCAGTCTATATTTGGATAATGGAGACCTATGAAAACAATCTGTTCACCACTGGCTAGGGAACACAGTAGGGCTAGAAATGAGGTGTCAAGGCTTATAGAACATATTCATAATTTCATAGAATAAATCATGCTCTATTTAATTAGTTTTATTGACACAATTAGAAATAAGGTTACACATTTTTAAAAGGAAAGATGGAAAATTCATTTCTGTTTTGTCTTTTCTCAAAAAAAGTCTAAAGAACTTAGTAGATCATTTATGGCTAGGCAGAGTCATGAGATTAGCTCTGCCCAAAAAATTGTGAAAGGAAGGGGTACGAATTACTTTCAGATCAAGTAGAAACATCCCCTTGAGCTTCCTTCTTCCCTCATCTCAATGAATGGAGAAATATCCTGTTGCGAAGGAGAAAGTATCTAACTCCAACTCCATCCTAAATTTTCACCTGTAGAAGCTGCCAGCCTACAGAGGACAATGTGAGCATACATACTTATTGGATATTAATTTAAAATACAATGCATATTTTATTAAAAAGTGAGTACAAAATGAAGATAATTTAGTTTTTATCAAAGCTGAATCATATAATTTAATACTAGTTATCAAACTTTAACTCTTTGGCAGGTAGGGTTAATTTTATGTATTAGATATCATTGAGCCTGATATCACCAATATCATTGAGCCTGGAGATTCCTGGTATCATTGAGCCTGAGGATTCCACCTCCTTCTCCTGTCTTCAATACAATTTTCCTCTGACTCTTCTCTCCAGGGTCATAGTTTGGGGATTGGGCTGCTTCTACTCTGCAAATTCTCTAATATAATAATGAACACTTACACAATAAGGAAGAACCTGCTTGATTGACCTTCATTATAGATTATCAATCTGCACATAGTATTTTTACATATTAAAGAAAACTTAATAAATATAAAATGTGTCATTTAAAAAGTATAAATCAAAAAACTATTTCTATGGACTTTAATGCTGTTATACAAATCTTTATTTCTGAAGCTCTGTTTTAGTCTGAACTGTGAATTCTGAATCAGAAGGAGGTGAAGTATCTAGCAGTAAAATTTTTCAAAGCCTAAATCATTTTATATATTTGGAAGTCATCGTCTTCACACCTTTATTAGAAAACATGTGGAAAGCAAGAAAAATGCCTATTGAGATTGAAGATGGCAGGAAAATATCACTGATATAAAATTTCTAGATTTCTTTGTAGTGGTACAACTGTGATGGTTAATGTGTGGTTTGTAAAATTGTTGGTCATTTTATAACTTTCCAGTTTGGCAATTGGGCCTCTAGTAATTGTCCCCAGTCGTGGGGAGTCCAGAGGTGGTCAGTCCTGTGTGTTTCTCTGTCTTTCTGCTCAGAGAGCTTGGCCCACAGTTCTCGTCTTATGCTGGTCTCCAGATGGTTACTCTATCATGCTCTTATTCCAGCATCTCAAGTGTGTTCCGGGCAGATTAATAAGAGCAATCATATACTCAACTGTGCATACCTACTTTATTTTTTTATTATATAAGTTTCCCACACATGATGATCAACACAGGGAGTTTGTACCTGTACTTATTGTATCTTGTTTTTTTGGGTGGGGCGGCATTGAACTCAGGCCCTTGCCCTTGCTAGACAAGCACTCTAGCCACTGAGCTAATGTATCTTAATTCTTCTTTTTCCCCCATTTTCTTCCTCTCCCCATATATAAAGTATTTGTTTCTAATTTTTTCCTTCAATTCTTTTTGTAATACCTTTCCCATTCCTTCCCTTCCCCCATCCTCCCCTTTGCTCCCATTCCTTTTTGAACAAGTTTTTCCTACTTCCTAGTATCTGTCCTCCATTTTGCTCTTTATTTATCCTTGGGGTTTCTTACACAAGAGAAACAATGAAATATTTAAACTTGTATGTCTGATTTATTTAATTTAAAATTATGGTCTTGAGATACATTCATTTACATAAAAATGACTCAAGTTCATCCTTCTTTATGGCAGAGTAGTACTCTATTGTATATAAATACCACATTTTCTTTATCCATTCAAGTGTTGATGGCCATATGGCCTGTTTCTAAGATTTATCTATTATAAATTTTGCTGTTATAAACATATTATTGTACATATCACTGTGGTATGACATTTTTAACATTCTTGAGAAGATGCCTCAAAGGAGAATAGCTGGGTCAAATGGGACCTCTAGTTCTAGATTTTGGGGGAGTCTATGCAGTTTTCTATGGTGGTTGTACCAATTTCCACTCCTGCTATAAATGAAGAAGGGGTTCCTTTTTCCACACAGACTTGTCAACACATTATTGGTTGATTTCTTGTTCATACCCATTCTTTCTGGAGTGAGATGGAATCTCAGTGTTATTTTGATTTGCATTTCTTATAGTATAGCAGGATACAAAGTCAACATGCAAAAATCAAATAGTATTCCTGTACATGAATAATAAACTCAGTGAAAGAATTTGAACACTTTTCACAATAGCATCAAGAAAAATGAAATACTTAGAAATCAATCTAATGAAATAAGTGAAAGAGCTTTACATTGAAAATTACAGTATGCAAAAACAAGAGATAAAAAGTGATATAAGAAGATGGAAAACTGTCCCCTGTTCTTGGATAGATAGAACCAATATGGTGAAAATGGCCATACTCCCAAAACTGTTACCTAGCTTTAATGCAACTCCAATTAAAATATCAATAGCATTCCTCATGGGACTAATGAAAACAATCCTAAAATTCATACAGAACCAGAAAAGACCTAAAACAGCAAAAGCAATTCTGGGTAACAATAGTAAAGCAGGAGCATTGCAATACCCAATTTGAAGTAACACTACAAAGCTACAGTGATAAAAACAACATGACACTGGCAAAACAAACAAACAAACAAATAAAAAAATGGACGCAAGGGTCAGAGGAACATAATAGAAGATGCAGGAACAAATCCAGACACACTCAGCTATCTTACCTTTGACTAGTGGGCAAACATTTTCACTGGGAGAGAGAAAGATAGCCTCCTTAGTAAATGGTGCTTGGAAAATTGGCTTTCCACATGCTGAGGATTAGACCTAGATCCATATCTCTCACCAGGCACTAAACAAAAATTGAAATGGATTGAAGATCTAAATATTAAAACAGAAAGAATTTGCTGCAAGACAGAATAAGTAAAACTCTTAAAGACATGGGAGTGTGCAAAGACTTTATGAACAAAACCCCAATTGCACAGGAAATATAATAAAGTGTCAACAACTGGGATCAGATCAAATAGAAAAGGTTTTACACAGCAAGAGAACCACCAACAGAGTGAAGAGACCACCCACAGAATGGGGAAAAATTTTTTTTACCTGGTATTCCTCAGACAAAGGACTAATCTCTAGAACATAGAACTGAAAAAAATCAAACTCCCCCAACTCTAAGGACCCAGTCCAAAAATGGTCATCTGAAACGAACAGACACTTCTCAGAAGGAAAAGTACAAACAGCAAAATAA
>PVJO010032034.1:0-13651 GCA_004026905.1 Hystrix cristata
TCACGCTGAGAGCTGCGGCTGCGAGTTGGGGCCGCCCGGGCTGTGCTGGGTGCGAGCAAGGCTCTGTGCTGCATTGACCCCAGCCGTAAGCTGCTGCCAGGAGCCGAGCCGTGCTGTGACCCGAGGCCATGAGGCCCAGGCCGTGCCCCGGGGCTGTGACCTGGGGGGCTGCAAGCTGGGGCTGCGAGATGAGAGCCGCCAGCGGGAGCCGCCAGCAGGAGCCGCCAGCAGGAGCTTTGGGAGAAAGCGCTGTCTGTCTGTCTGTCACCTTGTTCTTCTCGGCTGGTCTCTCCTTTTGCTTTCCCCGTAGGCTTCAACTCTTGCTTCAGCTCCCTTCTGGGTCCTAAGAACGCGCTTCCCTCCTTCTTCTCTTCCCTAAATTGTTATATTCCAGTGTCTGGACAAAACTCAGAGAGGCTCTTACTCTCCTTCTCTCCGCTCCGCCATCTTCCCGGAAGTCGATAAAAAAAGATTAGCATTAAAAAGCCAAACGCTGTGGAATGGGACAATAGAAAAAATGGTCTGAGGGCATCATAGAAACCACAGGACCTCACCGTTGGCAGGCTCAAAATTGCAGAAGTAAAAGATTTGCTTTGAGAAAAGAACCCAAGAGCACCGTGTTCCAGAAGGGCATCGGTCTAGGAGATAGGAATTGAATCCCTGGGAGTCCATGCTCAGCCGTCCAGGCACTCAGAGGCCTCTGCCACCACCAACAGGATGCAGAAATGCTGGTAGCAGACCTCAGTATCAACCACGTGGCCCTGGTTTTCTGTCCATGCAGAATGCAGGAGTTGTGGGGTCAGCAAGGCCTCCACCAAGCTTTCAGGCCTGGGAGGCCGGGCAGTGTGCCCCTGAGAGGGCCGTGTGTGAAGCGGTGCACATGAGACCAAAAGTGCAATGGAGACCTCAGAAGGTTGGAGAGGCCAGGAACGTGGATCACCTGAGGAAAGCTGCAAGGAATGAGCAAAGCTGATCCAAAACAGGAGCCACGAGGGCTACAGCCACCAGCAGTACCACAGGGGCGGGGCCACGCAAGCCCTTTGGAGTTCACACCTTGCCACAGATTGCCCCAGCTGCTGCACAGGGAGCTCTGGATTCAATGTTTGCCCTGCTGGATTTCAGTCTTGCTTTGACCCCATTCCTTTCTGTGTTCCTATTTCTCCCTCTTGGAATGGGAATGTTATGTCAATAGTGTTTAACCTTCTCTTCATTTGTACAGGGGCTCACAGCTAAGAGTTTGCCTTAAATCTTAGAGGAGACTTTGGACTTGGACTGTTCGGCAATGCTGAAACTGTTGGGACTTCAGCAACTCTTAGAGACGAACTAAATGCATTTTGCAAAAAGGGGTGTACATAAGTCTTTGCAGGACGATATCTAGATATCCCCTGAAAGCCTCATGTGGTCTAGGTGGGGCTTTTGGGAGGTAAGTGGATCATGGAGCCCTGATACTCATCAGTGGGTTAGTCCACCGAGACTATCGCCCGCTTAATCGCTCTCTCCTCCCATCACTATGCCTTGAGCTGTTTCTCCTCTGCCTGCCGCCCTGCCTTGGAGCCAGTGGACTGCAGAGTAGAACCTCTACAGACCGTGAGCCAAAAACCCTTTCCTTCTTAGACTTGTGGGCGTTGAATATTGTGTCCCACCAATAAAAGGGTAGCTAAAACATCAACCATATTCTTTTAACATAGGTAGCTACACATTGCTGCCTCTCTTTATCACAGAATCCAGCACTTTATTTGAGTATGGGTCTGTATTTTGGAGTTTGGCAGTATCTTTTGTGCATAAACTGTATCCACAAAACATCATCTCAAATTTCCGTGTTGTTTTAATGAAGAAAGATATTTAAAATACTGTGACAATAAGCCCAAATAAAAACTTTTTAAATTCTCAGGCTGTTTTACACTACTTCTTCCAATTTTTACCTATGTTCTTACTCATAGCTAATTCAACATAAAAAATATAGCATCACAAAAAAAAATTATAGCATCACTTTTGAACTCTAAAACTTACAATTACATGTGTAAAAGTAGCAACTGTACAGACATATAATACACAAAATACTTTATTTACAATAATAATTGCAGTAGGCATACCCAGGAGCAATTACAATGATGTGGGTAACTTATACTGCTTAGAGGGAATTGCTGTGGCTAACTGGAAATCCACACTAGTAAAGCACAAGATTTTTAAGAAACAATTTCTTGTAATAAAGGCCATGACCACCTTTATTGGTTAGAAAACTTTGAATGTGTGGTGATTCTAAAATTCACATATGCGTCTTACTTTTTCACTGTGACTTATACTAACCCCAAGACCATTCCAAAACTGCCTGAAAAATTCCAGTTTAAGCCTGGCTTCTAAGCTAGGTAGGAAACCATTTATTTGGTTACTGCTCTAAAAATAGACACTGAGTGGTGAGATAAGTCTAGTTCCTTGCTAAGTAAGAAATCTCTGTATAGCCAGATTCCTCCAGAATAGGCAGCTAACATCCTTTCAGTTCAAAATGAATATCTGTTATCTGCTTTCTCTTGTTCTCAACCAAATTAAAAGACTAAAAGATTTACCAAACTAAAAGATTTAGGTAGGCTTATGGCTCAGACAGAAAAAAGATAAGGCCCTTTGAATTGTTTTAAAAAGTCTTCTTGGTGATGCATGTGGGTCGGTACACTTGATTCTGTTCATGTTCCAGGATGCAGGGACTTCAGGGCTCCCAAGCACGTGGCATCCTGGTTTCCTGATACAACAACCCTGCTCCAGGGGCAGCGAGGGAGAAGGTCTATGTTTTTCCAGAAAATGACAGGACTCTTTGTGGTCATTCACCTCACTTTCTAAGGAAAAATGTCTGAATTCAAAGAGAATTTCCTGCGTCCCGGACATTTCCAACAATAATACGTGGAAAAATACATTATTGGGGGTTTTCCTGGAAGCAGATCTTATGAGTAAATAAGAATTCGAAGGCTTCAGAAAAAAATTCAGAAATTAATCAAAACAAAAAATGTGCTCCACAGCTCTCCTGCTCCCTCCTTGTTGTTTGAGTTGAGAATCGTAATTTTAAAATGTAGCGCCTGAAGATGAGCTTTACCTCTTGAATTGCTCCTCCTTCTAAGATGAAAGTTTGTAATTCACTTAATTCAGAATTTGGGTGACTTGCTAGGGTGGCAGGCAGTAGCTAAACAAATTCACTTGAAATTTAAAACGTAGTGTTTTTAAGGTAACTTTTAGTTTAGCTCTGTCTTCTCTGTTCTTCGAGAAATCCAGCAGATGGGCACTGCACAGCTTTATACACATTCTGGAGACATCTTGGATTTCTCTTTTTTCTTTAACCTCAGCATCTTCATCTGTAAACAAACTCTGCTGAAGTTATTTAGCTCAAGTGGTAGAGTGCTTGCCTAGCGAGCACAAGGCCCTGAGTTCAAGTCCCAGCACCAAAGGAAAAAAAAAGAGGACCATGAAGGACACGCTCTGCTGCACACTTTCTAGTCTGAGCAAAGGCCATAGCCTGTGCTTTGAACTCTCCCTGCAGGTCTGTAGCATAATTTCAACTGCAACTCGTAGTAACTCTGTACACACTGGCACATTCCCTCACCAGTCACCAGCTATCACTAAAATCATAATCGTAGGATTTTGAATAAATAATTGGTACTAAATAGGATCTGAGTCCTCAAGAAATCAAGGCTCAGTTTTCTGCAGATTAAGAAGAAAACTGACCAGCATTCCATAGAGTCGACCTGAAAAGAGTGTAAACCTTTTCTTTCTATAACGTATAGCAAACTGTTCTGAAATACATGAAGGAGGTTTCATACTTTGATGTGTAAAGCATAATTGCTCAAAGTGGATTTCAAATACGGTGTATGCCAGCCCCTAGAAAACAGACACGAGGCCATGCGTGGCACCCAGCAGTGTAGACCCGGACCGTAGGGACACTCAGAATGATTCCCAGCGACTCTCAGGGGTGGAAAGGCACGTTTAGAGGTGGAGCAGTCTCGGGGATGAAGCACCAAGGCTGGCACGCTCCGCCCAGCAACTCCCCAGGAAGAAGCACTACGAGTCCCTGTCCTTTCTGGGCCCGGCACGATCCGCTCTCCCTAAACTCGTGATCCACCATCTGCGGAGCTGATGTGCAGTCATCCGTAGGGTCACCTCCTGCCTACGCACCGGTGCCCACGCAAACAGAACTCTGCCGAGGGAACAAGGCAGTTCATCTTAAGCAAAGAAAAATATTTGATCGTTTCCTATGCTGATGAGCACTGCAAATTCTCCAAGAAGGTAATACAGAACGAAGTGACCCCCAAAAGCTTCACCGACAGCAGAGCTGTTTATCATCGCACGGGACTGGCGACTCATGGAAAACCATCCTGGAAATCACTGTTCTAAAGATAAAAAAGATGCCAAAAAATCATGTTGTTAATTTAAATGTGAATAATACAATAAATGCTAGCACAAAAAAGCATAATTTCTGTTTGATAATTAGTAACATTGGCACTCTGCCTTTCTCCTGCAGGCTTTTTATGCCCATGATCTGGAAATACGACCTGGAAATTCCACCGCTTAAAGTCTGTGGGGGTCTCGGGTTGGGCCGACCTCGTCGCCGAACTGATGCTGCCCCCGTCTGGAGCCTGGCGATGCCCCAACTCAGTGCCTGCCACAAGACAGGAATCGGAGCGCCCCGCACGGCCCTCACGGTGCTCCAGAGCAGGGCTGCGCCGCGGGGGAGGGGAGCAGACTCCCTCTCCCAGCTCTGTGCAGAACTTTGCTTCCGGCACCCAACATCAACTTTACAGATCCAGGGCCGTCCACAGCACAGGAAACAAGTCCTCGAGTTCCCGCTTCCAGCCCATCTCCACCGGAGGAGAAAGAAACAAGCCACAGGGACCAAACGGGGACCCAATGCTGGAGCGCCTGACAGCAAAGCCAGCTCCGTGTAGTGGGCGCCAAAGCCCAAGGCCGTCAGGGCATCAGCAGGCAGGAAGGTGGTTGCCGGCCACACTGGGCCAGCTGCGGACTCGGTGTGCACCGTCCTCTTGCTGAGCCTGTGCCGGCAGGAGACGACTCCGGAGGAAGTGGCTCCATGTGCACAGAGGCAGGGCCTGCGCCCAGCGGTGTGTGGGATCCCAGGGCTGCATCTGCCTGCACGGCGCGCTCTCTGGAGGGTGGTGCTTGGCAGCCCCTCTTCATTCTTTTCAGTTTTTAAGGATTGAGTGCAAAAATACAAACTGTCTTGAGGGCTCACTCATTACTGCCTGTGCACCCCACATCCAGCACACACTCCCTGAGCTCCAAGGTGGGCAGCACAACCTGGTGACCCCGCAGGAAATAAACAAACCACGTGTTCCGGCTTCACAGTTCGTGTTCTAGCAGGATCGTCAAAAATAAAGCTCTCTGGTGTTGGTTTCCACCCTCCTGGACCCGGGCTGGAATAGGCGCTCTCTGAATGAGTCCAGGAGATGGAGAACATCGCTGAGGAGGGATAGGCAGGCAGAGGCGCTGCTACTGTCAGGGAGCTGAGGTCTGAAGCCTGAGCTCGGACTGTGCAGCGTGTGTGTGTGTGTGTGCGTGTGCGTGCGTGTGCCTTCCCATGTGGACAAACACCATGTAGCTGTCACAAAAATAGGCAAGTTTTCCAGCCTAAATATTTGCCCTTAGCCTACCTCAAATAAAAATGATATTGAACGAGAATAAAGGAGCCAGGTGTGGTGGCTCATGCCTGTAATCATAGCACTCAGGAGGCTGAGGCAGGAAAATCACCATGAGTTCAAGGCCAGCCTGAGTTACATAGTGAGTTCAAGTCTAGCTTGGAATACATAGCAAGACCCTATCTCAAAAGAAAGAAGGAGAGAAGGAAGAAAGGAAAGAAGAAGGAATGGGAGAAAGAAAGAAAGAAAGAAAGAAAGAAAGAAAGAAAGAAAGAAAGAAAGAAAGAAAGAAAGAAAGAAAGGAGGAAAGAAAGAGAGAAAGAAAGAGGAAGAAGGAAAAGGCTTTCCACCATCACACCTTCCTGGTAAGTCCGATGAGTCCCATTAACTATTTATAGGGCTTGGCTAATTGCGAAGGGCACTTGGGGAATTCTAAGAGGTCCATACTTTTAATGGGTAAATCAGGCTGTCGTCCCGTTTTAAGGCAAAATGCGGAAGACTGTGGACTAACGCAACCCTCTTTTCCCACCACTGGTAGAACAACTGCAGACTTGGGAATGGAGAAGAGAAGAATGAAACGGACTTAAAGGAAGAAGCTGCTTTTGATGGTTTTGCCATGACTGACGTCAGCCGTTGTAGGCTGCAGATTGTGCTTTCTAAAAATGGCCCAGTGTCTCCCAGCCCAGGAACTCCTCTGGACCCTGCCACCTGCTTCGCCTCAGGAGAGACCACTCTGCCTCCTTGGGAGTCTGAGGGGCCGGACCGCTCCGGACGTACAGGATGCAGCAGCCCGTGTTGCACAGCAGTGACACCCAGGTATGCAGCTCTGCACTGGGCCAGCAGTCTCTGGGGTCCTGAGCCACCACGTGAGGTTCTGACTACCTGAGGCCCCCCATGCAGTGAGGATGCCCAGGCCACATGCAGAGATCACGTGGATGCCAGCAACAGCCCCGCATCAACACAGGCTCACCTGTGATGCCCCTTGCAGCACGCTGGCCATCCCCCAGCTCTGGGGCTTCGGCTGAGGCCAATGCCTGGATGAACCAACTCTCAAAGAGCAAAGGTTGGCTTTGGCTCATGGTGTCGGAGGGTTCAGTCCATGGTGAGATCTGGGGCAGGACTGTCCATCATGGTGGGAGTACATGGCAGAGCAGAGATAGCCAAGAGGGGCTAGGGTCCCAATGTCCCCTTCAAGGCCAGACCCTCAAGACCGGCTCCACTGAGGCCCCACCCCCTCGGTCCCCCAGCACCCGCAGCACATGTTAAGGACCAAACCTGTGACAGTGGAGCTCGGGGATGCTGCCAAGCCAAGCCAGAGCTGCCTCGGTAGCTGTCTCCAACCAGTCATGTTGGCTCACCAACTGCCCAGTGCTCATTTCCTCAGCAGGAGATGCATCACTAGTCTTCCAAAGTCCCTGGATGAGGCAGCAGTTGGGTTCCAAGGAAGTTTCATTCCTTCCTGTAGATCTCTCCAGAGTATTCTTTTTTTTTTTAATTTTTTAAATTTTTAATTTTATTTTCATTAGTCCATGTTTGCAGTACATAATGATCACATTCTTGATGGGGAGTTGGTGCATGCACATAATACATCTTAATTCCTTTTGTGTCCCTTCCCTTCCCCCTCCCTCCATCTCTTGGTCCCCTTCCCTTTTGCAAAAGGTCTATCTCTCTGTTCCCTATTATACATCTTTTCTTTTGCTCTTTAACTTATTTATATTTTGGATTTCTCATACAAGATAAACCACACCTCAAGTTCAGAGGATCCTTTCATGGCCGCCTCTTTCCATCTGCAGCTACAGCACAGAGCAGCCCTTCTCTGTGAAATGGCCTCCCTCAGACACAGCCATACCAGACGCCCAGATGGCAGGGGACACAGAGATGCCTGGCCCCTTGCTGCAAGGCCGGGTCCCTCTGCAGCACTGTGCAGGACTCCAAAGCTCCTCACAGGCCTGGCCAAGGCCCCCGTTGCAAGCACACCACAATTCAAGCTCCAGGGCCAGGCCCAGTTCTGCCTACCCCACCGCCATCCACAGCATCTCAGGCCTTGCTCCGCTGTCCATCTACAAGTGAGCCTCAGGGTCTGCCTCCTGCAGAAACTGAACCACGGCACATCTAGACACAATGGAGGCGAGAGGGGACACCCAAGGCTTGACATCCACCCATCATATGTAACTGGACATGCATATGTCACATACAGTATGTCTGTAATCTAAAACAGAATAACAACATGCTGCTTCAAGCTGCAGCCTCAAAATGTACCCAAAAGGTTACAGAATTGGAGGGGGAGGTAACTTACTGTTTATCATGTACATTTGTCAAGAACTAACCATTAATGTAACTTTGACTGAAGGAAAATACAGAGTGGAAATTAGATGAGGCTACGTATTTAGCTTAATGTGAAATATTACTGAGCTGCTTAGTTTACCGTGAAGAACTCTTGGCCGTGTGTAGCCAACCCTTGGAGTCATCTGAAGGCTTCTGAGCTGCGGAAGAGCAAGTGGCCCACAACCTGCGATGTACCTGGAAGGGACCTCAGCAGCGGACGGCCTGGAGGGTGAGCACTGAAGACTCCTTTGTTAGCAGCTCGGTAAAGGAGGGACGTGGTGGAACCAGGAGACCCAGCTTCCACTCCGCTCTTCCAGGCCGGCTGAGCCCCGGCCTCGGGTCCTTAGCTGCGGAATGGAACAGGTGTTTGCGATGCACTGCAAGGGCGTCCCCAGGCCTCTGGTGCAGCTGTCTGGTGCTCTCAGTACAGGTAGGGAAGAGCCGCCCGGCAGGGGCAGAGTTGACGCACGCCGCAAGCAGACACATGGCGGACGCCTGCTCCCTGACATTTTAAAACAACCTGCAAGCCGCAGGGCCAGGAAACGGTGCTGTGCGCCATCTGTCCCCACAGCAGCTAACAGCACAACTGGCACACAGTGGGAGCTCAGTAAGCCCAACAGATGAGTGCACGATTGTTGTGAGTGGGCGTGTCTACCCGTCCTCACCCCGCGGAACGCAGCTTCTGCAGAGGGAAGACGACCAAGTCTGTGAAGAAATAGCGCCATGCAGCAGACACCGCCTTGTGCCCTCGCTGTTCTGCCTGGCCAAAGCGATGTGCCTGAGAAAGCTTCTCAGGAAACAAGATCACACTGTGATCTAAATATTTAAATTAAGCAAAAATATAATTTAAATTGCTGAATTGCTGATTAGAATAAGCTTTTAAAATTGTTTCGTAGTGAAGGTGCTTAGAGTACACCAGGACTGTGGACACAGGACCTGTGTTCTGGAATCCGGGTTTTATCCCTAGACTTAAACAGTTTTAAAGGGGTTTTGGAGATCGAAACTGCTGCAGGTTCAACAGAAATGCGGACAGCGGCCAGGCTCACCCCGAGGCCGGGCTCACTCGCTCCAGAGAAGCGTCACCTGCTCCTGCCCGAGCCAGGGAGCGTGTACGTGGCGCTGAGAGCCATTCCAAGTAGAGGCCACACTACTAGTCAGATGTGTTTTCTCATCTGTAAATGGTGGACAACAACAGATAATTATTATGTGAGGTCCCACAAATCAAAGGCTCAGCATCACCTAACAGGCGTGAACCTTAGTAAGTACTTTTTAACCGACCGCATCATCATTACCGTTGAGCAGGTTGGTGTGTTTGGAAAGATTCTGAATCTGTAAAATGCATCCAGATTAGTGAGGTCTCTGGTTTTGACATTTTTAAGTCTTAGATTCTCTGTTTTGTAAACTGATACAACACTGAGTAGGTTTCTGTGTCTAAGATGCACCATTTCTTCCATATTTTCAAAGTAAATGTTTGAAGTTTTTCAATTAGATAGCTTATAGACAAGGGGGAAGAAAGATAGTCAGGAAGTATCGCTCTAGTGAGTCAGATGCCCCAAAAGCTGAGACAAAAAATACCCTGGGGATGAAGATCTTGTAGCTGGATACTGGCCAAAGAAATTACAACTTATCAGTGTATTCAAAAACGCTGTAGGGGGTAAAAATGACTGCTCCCGGTGGGATTCTGCTGATGCGGGGAATGCATCTAAGGAACATTCCGTGACAGGCACGGAGCGCCCACCCCTGCACACAGCAGCCCGTCGTCCAGCGTCTGCGTCCCTGTCTCTGTGCCTGTGCCTCCCCGAGGCCCTGCTGCCCTCCAGGTGTCCCGTGCTCATGGCAGCGATGTCCCCAGCCACGCACCACCAAGAGCCAGCAACTGAGCGCTCAGACCCCCAGGGTCAAGGCCGGGCTACCCTATGAGTCCCCCACGCAGAGCAACAGCAGTGCCAGCTGGAAATGGGACACTCAAGTGACCCGAAAGCAAGTTGGTGATAGTGCCAAGCAGCGGTACAGCAGTGGCGACAGCAGCATGGCGTGCAGACCCCTCTCCACCCTTACGAGATCCTGCAAGAAGCCAGCTCTGCATTCCGGGAAATGGTGAGCTCATCCTGTTCCCTGCTATTTCATTTGTGAAGAACAGAGACGTGCCAAGTCGCATAAATCAATTCTCCAAACTCAGCATACGAACAGCAGTGCATTTTCACTTTGGATCCGTTTTCTGGATGACAGCCTTCCTGTATTGAATAAATACATCAGAGAGTGAAACCTGGATGTGGGTGCTGTGGCGCATCCTGAGAGAAAACCTCACCAGCTGAGCCACTGTGGCCTGGCCCTCCGGACCCCTCAGTCTCCTGCCTGCCCATCAGGGCCTTGGTCGGAAGCTCTGGGCAGTCCAAGCTCGGGCAGTGGCTTGTGACAATGGCAGAGAAGAAATCTCTGAAGCCACATGGTCCCCCAGGACAGCACAGTGTGTGCCTCACACTGACACAGGAACGGCAGAATCACCCTGAACGCCCTTCGTCCACGGCCTCCCCGCTGTCATGTGGAAGTGGCTTCTCCGCCCTGCTCTTCCCATCTGAGCTCTGCTCTTCTGCCTCCTCACACTGTCTCTCCCCACTGGGAGAGCTGAGCAGCGTCACCTGGTGACCAGCCAGCAGTCACCAGCTTCACCTCTGGCCAGGCCTTGGGCAGAACCACCTCAGCCACACTGCACCCGGGTCCTGGTGCAGGCAGGCTGGCAGCCACCTGAGAGCAGGCCCCCGGCTGACGTTAGATTCTTAAGGGTGCTCAGACCTGCAGAGGTGACCAGCGTTGCTCCAAGTGCTGCAGAGGCAGTCTGATCGAAAAATACTGTAAATGTCCAAATTTTAAAATTTATTACACTAAAAGACGCATTGCCGTTAATTAACCTCAAAATATTCCCCTTACTTCAAACACTCTTCTCCCAGCGTCCTCACCAGTCTCTGAAGCAGAGAGTCTGGAACACCCTTTCGTATCTTTATCAAGTGTGATCAAAAATACGGTGAATGCTGCTGCTGCGTGCCATCCAGCACGAAAGCAGCTCCCCAAAACATGACACTGTGTCCTCGTCCACCCTGCCCACCAGATCTGGCACCATCAAAACGACCATGAAAGGGAAACATTTTGAATCGATTCAGGACATCGAGGCAGCCGGACAGCACAACTAAAGACCCTCAGGAGAGAGGACTCCAGGGATGCTGCGGAAAGTTGCCAGGATGGTGGGATGCATGTGTTTCAAGCAAGGGAAAGTATTCTGAGGGGCATTCATGGCCATGTGTCTCTTACAATACGTTTTTTAGAATGTAAACATTCACGTACATTTCAATCACATCTCGTATGTTGCACATATTCCGCTGGGTCAACCGTTTTTATTGTTGCCGTTTTAGTCTTTTGTTTGAGAGAGATGTTTTTCTATGTTGCCCAGGCTGACCTCGAATTTCTGAGCTGAAGAGATCCTCTGCCTCGGCCTCCCAAGCACCGGGACTACATGTGCCACCACAGCCAGCCTGGAGGATCCACTTCGAACAGCTCCTGTGGTCTCCATTGATTGCAGTATGATTTCCAACTAAATTTAGTGTGTCTGCCCTTCTGCCCAGAGTCAGCCAGGTAACCCTGTTTGTGGTCATCACACGGCAGAATGGAGGGCAAAGCAGCTGAGAGCCCCCTCAGTCTCTCTCCCCCAGAGGCGCCAACCTCGAGGTCCCTTTCCTCCAGAGTCAGCTGGCATTCAGTTCGCAGGAACATCTGCTTCTCTGGTGCAAAATGAGCCCCTCTGATATTTCTTAAAGTGAGTCCAAAACAGCCACAATAGGGCTAAGTGGTTTCGACAGACCCACTCAAAGTCCTAACAAATACTAAATGACTTTCCATCAAAGACAGTCCCGTCGGCACACTGTCTCCAGACATCTCTGAAATTCCCAACGATCCTCAGTCGGAAAGCAGGAGAGTGAGGTCTGCATTACCTAATGTTCCTTGGAGGTTTCTCGAAGCCAGAGAATCACCCCTTCCCATCTGTGTTCATTCCTGAAACTTGGCCCTCGGTGCTGCAGAGAGACGGTGACTGCACAGAGTGGCCTGGGGACAGCACCACCCCGCCTCCCGGGCAGCACAGAGGGTGCAGAGGCAAGCTGGAAGACAAAGTGCAATGGTTTGAGAAAAACACACAGGGAGGGAGCTCATCCCAAGGCAGAAGGATGAAGCCTCACTAGCTCAGCAGAGCAGGCAAAATTAGGTGCTCACCTTGATGAACTATTGCAACCGCAAAGCTGCAGAGAGCTGAGGCGGACAGCGGCGGCCTAATTTTCAAGGGAAAAACCCCAGAGTTGAACGTCAACCTACATAGAGCCGCAGGAGATAGGTGGGGACCCACTCCCTTGTCCCTCCAGAGACCTGAGCCACAGGCCGGTGCTTTGGGGAGGCTAAGAATTGTACCTCAACCTGCAGCTTTGCAAATGCAAGACTTGCACTCGGAAGCCTAAGCAGGCCTTCCAGGTTGGTTGGTTGGTTAGTTAGAGTCATCAAGGAGGCCCAAAAATTCTGGTTCAGGTCTTCTGATGGCTTTTCTTCTTCCACACTTGAACCTGCTTCCCCACCCCACTGTTTATCCAGAAAGCTGCAAATCCTTCCAGAAATATTCATCTGGCACAGCTCTTTGTGGAATCAGCCAAGCAAGAGGTCAGTATTCAGCTGTGATTTAAGTTAGTACTCTAAAAATATTGCTATATCTTGTCTTGGGTAAAATCTTCCCTTGCGCTTGGACTTGACCCTCATCTCCGAAGCAGATGAGGCTTCCTGAGGCTGTGGAGACCCTCCAGGTGGCTGAGCCCAGTGGAGCGTGGCAGCCCCACTCACCCTGACCATCTGTAGCCTTGGCACCGCAGCTGCCATCTGGACGCATCGCTCCCTCTGGCTTCCAGGAAACTCTGGTCTCCTGCCTTCCCTCCTCCTCCGCCCACTCGCTGGGTGTTGCAACTTCTCAGAGTTCACTTACAGTTCAGTCTTTTCGCACTCTATAGATACCCAGAGCCGCACGACAAGCCCCCGTCCTAATCCAGCCCCAGCGGCCCCCTCAGCCATGTCTACACAAGTGGCCCATTCCTCCAGGAAGCTTATACACATCAAAATCCATAATGTTCCCCAAAATACTTAGCTCTCTTAGGGGACTGAGGAGCAACACTATCCATGGCTTGGAGAAGCCGCATGCCTCCCCTCTCCTCGTTCCTGCAGAGGCTCCACCTCCAGGGGCACAGCGTCCCCACCCACCAGCCAGATCTGTACCTCTACCCTGGTGTCACCTAGAAGGCAGGAAGCTCTGGTTCTGTCGCCCTCTCCCAAACCCTGGCGGCTCCCTGACAAGGCCATCAGGCCTCGGGCCACACTCCCCGATGTCCCTGTGGCTTCTGCTTTTCCAGTTCACATCTTCCTCACCTGCACCACCAGGCCCAAAGACACCTCCACCCGGAGGGCCCAACCCAGATGGGAGTCCCCTTCCCCTCTGGGTCTTGGCCAGCTGGATGCCCATCTTCCTGGCCTATCTCAGTGGAGTCCTGCACAGGGGCTCCCCCCACTCTGCATCCCTCAGGCTTTTTCCCCAGCTTGTGACTGTTCGATGGCAGCTGTGACAGGGACACTGGGTGAGAAATCCATTGCTCTCCACCTTCCCAATGTGCAAA
>PVJO010032035.1:0-13686 GCA_004026905.1 Hystrix cristata
AAAAAAAACTGTATGCCAATGTATTTTGCATAGTGTTTGGTGTATATTTAGCTCTTAATATGTGCTCATTATCTACTGTGTCTTGCATGCTGTTGTAGTTTCTTTTCTAATTAAGGTTTCCTTAAATCAATATGTAAATTAGCCTCAGTCCCAGAGAAGGGAGTGAGGCAAAGGTGCCTGCTCATAAACAGGTTCAAACAGAGATGGAGCGTATTTGTTCCATTTTAGGGGTGTAAGCGCCTTCGGAGGTTTTGACTTTTTAGGTAAAATAAGGGCACTGAGGGAGAAGCTTGATAAATATTTGTTGAATATCAAAATAAATTCAATATATTACTTGTCTTGCATGCCTTCTGATAAACAGAGTTTACAAACACGTAATTTACAAGAGAGTCTGGGCCCTCTCATCTCACATTTCAGGTTTTTTATATTTGTCATAATATTATACAAATAATAATGAGTCAGCAACATGCTTATTTGACATGTGAGCTTCCCATCAAAAACCAGTCCTCAGCAATGCTGTCCTGAGAAAGCTCCTCGGTGTGATTTCTCTGTCACCTGTTGATGTCTGGTGTTTCTCCACTGGCATTCAGTACCTCTCCCAGGTCCTGCTGCCACTGAGCCCTACCTTCCGGTGGCTTTGCCATCTTCTGGGAGTAAAGCCCCATAAAGAGGGCGGCCTCAATCAAGCCCATATGGATTTTAATAGGCACTTCTGGAGGATCCCAAAGACTTTCCAAAGCCAAAGTAATTGACTGGCTGTGGAATTTCAGGATGCAGATAATGAGAACTATTAAGATTTGGAAGCTAGCACCCTACTTGGTGCTATACAAATCACAATATGTGAAGAAATGCCCATGCTTCTCCTATGTGAGGTCGCTTTATAGCCAGACATTAGATCCATCTGCTACAAGAGAAGAATCTAAGGAAGAATGTGTGTCCCTGCCTTTCAGTATCTGTGTATTTCCTAGGAACGTATTCCAAGGCTGGGAAATGTATTCAGTGGGCTTGGGAAGTAGCTGTACTTACTGCGCGTGATTTGCATGGTAATGATGTCTTTTTTTTTTTTTTACTAACAGAAGACTGAAGAATTCTTGGAGAGCCTTCCGCCCAGTTTTTCAAGTCCCCACTACATCACTCTGGTACGTCCCTGCCCTCTTCTGCCGGTCATGGTAATCTGTGTCTATTTCATTTATAACTTCGATGCCACTTACCCACCTATAGTTTCCTTTCAAAGGCTTGAGGTGTCACACAGCTCTGATTGGAGGTGGATCTAGGATACTTTCTAGTACAGAAACAAACTTCTTAGCCATCCGGAGATTAGGGTGAGGAGAGTGAGGTGAGCCGTGCAAAGCCTGGGGAAGCCCTGTCTTTGTTTAAAACACTGGCATTGTACTCATCATGAATTGGTGTTAATTTTAGTTTTGAAATAAAGACATATTAATGTTATTTATCATGATTCTTGAGTTTGTTTTCACCCCTAACATTCTGCCTGAGATGAATGCTGACTCCCCTCACCCTAACTCTGGCCCCAGATCTCAGGGGTAAAAACATGGTGATGGTTTTTAATGAGGTTTTGATGAGCTGGAGGGCTCTAGAACTCTCAGTTAACCAAGGTGTTTGAAGAAATAAAGAACCATTATAGGTCCCTTGGAATCAGCCAAATATTTAGTTTCTGTATGTCCTTGAAGTCATCCAGTAGAGCACCTCTCAGAACTGGCACTGAATGCACCAAGATTCTTACATTTGGATTGTCAAATAAGCAGTTCCCTCCCCACTGAACTGTATCCCAGCACCACCCCCTTTTAAGTTTTGTTAAAATTTGAGACAGGGTCTCACTCATTTGCCCTGGCCACGCTGGAATTTATGATCCTCCTTCCTCCAGAGTGTTGGGATTACAGACCTGTACCACCATGTCCAGTGTGTTCAGCTTTTTTTAATGGATGACGAAAAGGCCACGAGCAGAGTAGTTTCCAGGCAATAAGTCCTCAGAATCCACAGATCGCATGAAATGATTTTTGGATGGTGCCTCAAAGTACCGCTGGACTGTGATCGTCAGATCACCCAATTCACCAAACAAGTGCTGTTCATCTTTGAAAATATATGTTCCTGGGATCCTAGTAAAGATGGTATTTGAATACGGTGCTGATGTTTAAAAAATGATTGAAAGTCTCTTGCCTAATGTATTCTAAGAAAGATTTACAAGGACTAATGGTTTGGATAAAACTTTAGTCTGTCAGAACTATCCACTCCTGCACCATCTCGTAGCAATTTACAAACCGTCTTGGTTTTTCCACAGAGCAAGAAGTGGCCTGCGTGTGTGTGTGTGTGTGTGTGTGTGCGCGCGCACACATGCACATGCTTGTGTGTGTATGTGTGTGTGTTTCCAATGTCTGGTGCAATTCATGATACACCTTATTTATTACAGAAACCTGCAAGTAAAGATTCAAGAGGAATTGCTGATTCCAAACAAAATGCCAACATGGTATGTTCCCAGTAATGGAAGTAACTCTCTCTTTTACTTACAAATGCAGACATCTTTTTATGTCCCCTGTTACTCATTGACTGACTGGGGTCCACCTCTGTACTTATCAAGAGAATAGGATGCTTGCAATAGTTTTCACTATATCCTGACCTGTCTAACAGAGAATTCTGTCAAGCATGTTTTAGTCCAAAATTTTTGAACTCCGCAAAGGAAGAAGCTACAATTCAAGAGTTTCAAAGCCTCAATATATATTAGAAATAAGAAAAGCAACACTTTTCTCTCGGACTTTCACTGGTCAGAGTATACATCCCCATGAGTCCTGGAGGTATTTTAAAGGACATAATTGTGTTGGTAATTGCAGACAAAAGACATTGTTTTTCATGATTGCTTTACTAATATTTACACTTACCAAATCAGTAAGTGACTGAAGGTAAAGTGTGATTTCACATTTGAATTATTATGACTATTTTAGAAAATTTATGAAAAGGTTATGAATTTTGTCAAGGAGAGACAAGTGGCTATTGGTCAGTTACATTTCTGAGTTCGTTGTCCTACCTTCCTTTATTTGCTTTGAGTTTCCATAATGTATTGAGTACTGATCAGTGTGAAGATTTCCTCCACAAAAATGTCCCTAGGAACCCTCCTATCTTGTGCAGGCACACTGCCCCCATTGGGACAGAGAGAACAGGACATTTCCTAATGGTCCTTCCCCTGCACTGTGGCAAATCTGTCCCACACAGTGTGGAAAGTGGAGATGCTCCTTAGTCTAAGCAAACTGCTTGCCACCTTGTGCTGGAAAAAAATTATTCTCTTTCTCTTGCTATAGATCTCTGCACTTCAAAGTGCATATTAGCCATGTCTAAAGAGATCTTTAAAAATGTGAATATACATAGTACAACAGAATCCAGAAAGGTTATTCCAATTAGTAGACATACATATGTGACTAAAATACATGTTTATGGATCTTACAGGAAGCAACTTATATTTAACTATCTATTTCTGTTTAGAGCTTGAAATTGGATATCCAGAATGGTTGTGCAAACCTGGGTTGAGGACCCTGGATGTAAGATCTTCAGTCTTCTCCAGATATTTGCTACACATATTTCAGTAATTTTTCAAATGATCTTTATCAAGATATGTTTAAGAGAAACGATTTTTTCTGCTAATAGTTACTTGTAGAATTCACAACCTATGGCATAGACATATGCTATAGAAAAACAAATGTATTGCGGCTTCACAAATGCTTAATATAAATATAAGCAGTCTTTTTGCTCTAGTGTTCTGTTGCAAAATGTTAATCTAGTTAATTTTAAAAAGTCAAAACTTGGAGGATAATTTATAACCCCGAGTTGAGGAAGCAAAGCATCATTTGTGAAAGGTTACTTCTTTGGGGAGAGGAAAGTACTCGCGTTAATTGGAATGCAACATCCTTACCAGGAAATCTGGCTTCAGGGCAATCATCTCCTGCAAAAATGCCAAGGTGGGCAGTGCTGGGGGCGGGCCAGAGCTTGCAGAGGTTAACAGTGAGGAAGGCAGAAGGCTAGATGCTGTGACTGCGGAAGAGCCCTTACGGTCGCCCTGCTAGCAACAAAGAACACGGAAGGCTCCTGGCCCCTTTGAATTCTAGGTTTGCCTTTCTAGAATTTCTTAAGATGCTGTCAGAGAGTCGGAGGATTGGGATAATTTAGAAAACTAGCTCCAGCGGAGGGGACTTGCGCATCCGCTCCACGCAGGGCTTTAAGTGTCTTCAGGCTACACGGTTGTGCTCACTTAGTGTGCTGTTTCTGTGCCCCTGCCAGGTCCCTGTCACTCTGGGGCGGTGCCTGGGTCTGTTTTCTGAACTGTGTCAGCTCCTTCCACAGATGCCTCTCTGTGAGTCCCCTGCCTTCTCTCTTTTCTGCTTGTGAACTGTTAAACTGACGGCTATTTTTTTCATTTACTAAAATAAAGTTCTCAAGTGCTAAATGAGAATGTTCTGATTCGATGAAATAAATGAAGGCTGCGGACGGGAAGAAAGGCTGTTGCCCTTGGTGACACTCTGCGCTCTGCCGATTGGCCGTTCGTGGTGGAGTGTGGAGAACGCAGTGAGTCAGAACTGCGCACCTGTCAGCTCCGCAGGCGTTTGTTGTTCTAATCAAAACCACCACTTTAAACACGCATTTAAATATTTCATGTAAATTTGTGAGAAGAAAAAAGAGAAACTCCATATCTGATATGTAGTGGCCTCATTAAGGCAAACAATAATCTTCTGATACCAAAATTAAGAGTCATATCTTCCTATTCTCCCGAGTGCTACATATGTTGATGAAAAATACACATTTTATATATATTTTTGTTGGTGCCTACTAATCATACAAAACATTCGGTTTCAAGGTGGTAATTTCATACATGCAGATAACAAATTTTGATCATATTCATCCCCTTTACCCTCAAATAATATTTGTTTTAGTAATATCTTACTCCCTTTATAAAAGGACCACCATCTTGATTTGTTATTTTTGTTATTATTCCCAGATCTTTTCTGGAAAATGTAATCACCACCATCCATTTCTGCTTTGGGCTCCATCTGGCTACCAATTTCTGCTTAGTATTTTCCTGAAACAACTTCTTCCCAATTATAAATATGTCAGGTAGCAGCTACATTCTCCTGCCTTGTAGCTTTCGGGCTAGATAATCTCTAGATTTCTTCAAATAAGCCTCCCAAGAGATGAGACTCTTGCTTTTAGGTCATGCTCTCCAAGCTTGCCCAGGCCACTCACACCAGGCCTTAGGGTTTTGTCCAGCCCCCTGCAGAATGCCACCACTGTCTTCTCCGTTTCTGGGAGCCACTCTTTCCTTCCAGGGCTGTGTACAGATGAGAACGCAATCCTCATGTTCCTCCCTACTAGTGGGTTAGCTAGTAAAGAGCACGTTGCCTCCATGAAGCTCACGGTGATTTCGTGGGAATGTGCAACAGGAGTTCTAGCTCCATCCTTTAGGATAGATGCGTAGCAAGAATTGGAGTTAAGTCATTTTGCTAACCAGATCCTATACTCAGGTTTTCCAGCTGAGAATGTCTCCACAAATGCCACAGGAGCCCCGCTGCTCTCTAATCCTGGATTTTACCCCAATCCTACGACTGCATCCCTATAGCTAACCCAGATGCTTAGAACCAGAGTCTCCAGGTTCTACTCAGAGGAAGCTCTAACCTAGTGCTTTCCAGCCCCTGTTCTCCTGGGAAATCTGAATCCTTTCTCTGGAGTCCATCCCTGCTGACAGGAACACTTCAAGGGAAGGACAGATCTGCTAGACCTGTGGTCTAGGGCCTCTCGCTGCCATGCCTTGCGCTTAGACTTAAGACCCTTCCTGCTGCGGGACCCCACCTAGACTCACACCAAGTCTGTGAGTGCTTCGGAGTGCTGGGGTTTGGGGTACTGGACTGACCTCTGCAGCTGGGTCTTGTACCCTTTGCCCCAACGTACTTATCAGCAAGTGAAAGAAGATTGAGCTTCAGGGATCATCATAGATCCAACCCCTTCTAATATCTTGTCTCTTCCTGTTTTCTATCTATCCTCTCTCCTTCCCTTCTCCTTCCTTCCTTCCTTTATCCCTTCCTTATTCATTCTTTTCGATGCTAGGAATAGAGCCTGGGGTCTAGTTCATGCTAATCATGTTCTCTACTACTGAGCTATTCCTCTATTTTTATGACCTCACTGGGCTAGATTTGGGCTGAGGAAGGGGAAACCAAATGCTTTATTAGCAAAAATGGCAGCACCTACAGACAACAAATAGGACAAAGATGCATTTTTGCTAGCTTGAGTTTATAGTCTCAGCTGAGGTGAGGAGTAGACAACTCAGAGATGGGAGTGGGGTAGAAAGGGGTTCCATGCTTCAACTATCTCTGCACATACTCCTGGGATGTATGCGTGTGGGGAAGGATCTGAGACAGAGTCACAGAAAGTACAATGCACTAGAAGATTGAAACCAGCTGAGCTTTGACTAAGCACCCCTCCCGTTTTCTAGCCTACATACAGATCCGTGGCCTAAGGGCTAGAGTTCCACAGGTTCTTGGGTTCTAAGTAAAACTCCTGCCCAAATCAGACTGAAGGCCACTCATAGAAAAACAGTACAGAATATGGAGGCAAGGGTTGAGACCTGAGCAGAGACATCAGCTGCTACACTGCAGGAAAGGGCTGAGTGTAGGTGGATGTGAGGAGCAACAGATTCTGCAGTTTAAACCAGCAAGTCACTCTCAAAGACACCCCAAAAAATCACCAGAACCCATACCTGTTACAATAAACTGTATAAATGATATTGTGCAAAGGAATCTCAAATATATTTCTCTATCAGTTCAGGAACTTTCACTCTTCCATGGCCAGCCCCCAACACCCTCCAGACAGGGTCAAGTATTTTCAGATATCCACCTTCTCCTCACAGTCTCTTCTGCCTTTTCTCACAGTAACTGTCCTGCCAGTGAGTATAGACTTCACAATGCATGTGCTAAAATTGAAAAGTCACATTCTAAAAAAGGTAATAACTTCCTTATTGGCATGCAGAAATCTCTGTAGCTGACAATCTGTGAGTGATGTTCACAGGACCACTAGGTGGCCACATAGCTAACTAAATTCCATAGTAGCTGGAAAATTGCTCAGTGAGTCTAGCCCTTTTCCAGACATTGCTAGGCCTTCAAAATCCTGGCTTTAAAGTTATTAAGCAACTTGCTAAACTTTCTTCTTGATTATTACCTGTGAAAAGCTAAGTGAATTTTTCCAGACACATTCTACTCTGCAGGGTGTGGGCCAAAGTAAACAAAGGGGACCCCACCTAAACAAAAGAAGGACAAGCTGACATTGCAAAACCTTTGAAAGGGGATTTTTGGATTGGAAAAGCAAATCCTCTTCACTCCAACCCTCTTGACGTTGGAAAGCCCACAGACCCAAATAACTCAGGCTCCTGGAAACTATTGCGGGGGCCTAGTTTTTAGTTTTTCAGCTACATATTATTTGTTTGTTGCTTTTTTTTTTTTTAAAAGCCAGTGAATTAACAAGGCCCATTGCTGCCTTGAAAACCTGTAGAGCTCCCCATTCCCCAGGGATGTATAATGGATAGTACATGTCAGGAAACACCAGCAGCCTGCGAGTCTCATCTGACTTAGTGGTGGATCCTTGAGGACAATTGATGTCCCTCTACCAATCATCACCAAAGAGTGAGAAATATCGATTAGAGTCCTGAGCTGATCACTTTCTAACAGGCCAGGCTTTTAGAAAACTCAAGAGCCTTTATAGGAGGAAGTGGCTGTGTTGTGGGCTTGACAGAATCCATTAACATCTTTCCCCAGGAAAAGAAAGCTGGAATCGTGAGCTACATGTAATGAGTATTGATTGTGTATATGTGTGTGTATGTGTGTGTGTGTGTGTGTGTGTGTGTGTGTGTGTATAACTTTAAAAGTCAAGGTTCTACAAGATAAAAGATATCCTGGATATCTACAAGGATAAAACACATAGAAAAGTGGGGTCTTTGTGAACACTAGCTGGGCAGAAATTGTATCAGCCATCCTAAAGAATCTCAAAGAAATGGATTCCAAACACTGGACTGTTTGCACAAAGATACCAGAAACTCACCACAGCAAGGTGAACGAGCATGGCATTTATTGTGTTCACACTCTTTGTCAGGTTTTATTCTAAGCGCTTCATGTGTATTATTTCATTTATCTTAAAACTACTCTAAGCACTAAGTACTATTGTTATTCTCATTTTACAGCTTAAGAGTGTTGAGGTCAAAATAAGTCAAATAGTTTGACAGATAGCTGATTAAATGGTGTAGTATGAGGTAGTGTCTATTTGAAAAAAGATCACAAACTGGGAAGAGTATGCTTTTAATCATAACTGTGCTGATGGTGTAAAAACAATTTTGACAGGAAAAATTAACACACACAAGCGAAATTAATTTATCTTACTCTCATTTTCATTTTTCACCCACCCAACTTTCCGGCCTTTGCAGCATCAGTAGCAATGGAAGGAAGAAAAAAGCAAGCAGCTGTCACTCCAATGAGGCAGAGGTTGGCTGAGATGCTCTTACTGAAAGTAGAGCTTTATTTGGGGGCAAACTGGAGACTTCAGCACCTCTGACAACTTCCAAAAGCTACTCCCTGTGCTTTGTGATCCTGGATCTTTGTTTTGTAAAGGCTTCCGGTTTCTGAAAGATGCGTCCCCATAGAGCAGGGCTATGGCTGGGTGATGTTCAACTCCACTCTGTCTGCCTGGGCAACTCTGTTGCTGCCTCCGCCGTCACGGTGTGGGGAAGGGAAAGTGATAGCACTGTTGATGGCAGCAGCCAGGGCCCAGAGCATGATGCTGGCCACCAAAGAGACAGAGGCTTTCTTCCTCGCTCTGATAAAATAGACTTTACCAGACGAGTAGTTACATTGAACACACTGAGAAAAGGAGAGCTTGTGCATAGCACCTCCACAACTCCAGGCACCTGCTAGACCCTCTTACACTTTCATGAAAGAATTACTTTACAGCTGAAGGAACGAGGAGCAGGAGGCCCTACTCCTCCACGCAGCTGCTAAACAGGAAAACAGAAAGGTGAACAAACTTCAGACCAAAGCTGTGATGTGAATTGTCCGAGCTGTCTACAGTGTCACGGGGGCCAGGGGAATGACCTGAGATCGTACTAAAATGGTAACTTTGGTCCTGAAAGTTACTGGTTAGCAGAGACCAGTTAGGGGGCCCTCACCCACCCCAGCCCGTGTCCCCCACAAAGCAGCAGTGAGTCAATTTCATTCCCACATGGTCTCCAGTTCATCAAAGTCATAACTACAGGGCAGACACATTTCAAAGGTTAATTGTTATTCTAATAGGGTTCAAGAGAGAAATTACTGCTCCCTTTTTAGAAAAATGTGAATGATTTGAGGCAAATCCCTCAGCATTTAGAATAATTCTCATCCATATTTAAACTGATTTTTTCCCACGGTATCAGCATCAACCTCTTGCTATCAAAGTGGATGTCAATAAGCCAGGGATGAAGAACAACGGTTTGAGCAGCGTCCCACACCTCCCTGGATTAGGGCTACGCCTCTTCCACTTCACCAGGGAAAGCGGCGGGAGATTAATTTGACCTTCTCTGAAATGTCCCCAGTGTTCTCTCTGAAGAAGAACACTGCCAAAGTTCAAGATGTCACTACCTACGGCAGTGCTTGGGCAGGCTGGGGACGGAAGGAGTAGCGTCATAAACAGCCTGCCGAGCAAATCTCACGCCTCAGTATTGAGGTGCTGCCACGCAATTCAGAAGAAAAATAACTCAATCCATTTCATCTCATTAATGCAGCCTGGCTTGTGTCACCAGTTTCTGTGCTGAAAATATCACCAACTGGACACTGTGACACCCAATATCCCTAGCTTCAGAAATGAATTGTCAGGCACAAGCCCCGTCTAATAGTGTGCAGTGGTTCACTTGAGCTTCAAGTGAGAGAACACTTAGGCTAGGAAGGGAAAGTGAGAAAGTAGCAGTTATGTGACATCTTGTCCTGCAATGATGCCTTCTTTACAAGGGTCTCCAGGGGTCTCTCCCAAAAAAAAAAAAAAGTAGAGACAGAGGCCAAAAATACTTATAGATTTCAGAAAAATGGTGTAAAAATAGCAAAATAAACAATACACATGGATTGAGATCACTTAGGTTTCATTTATTCATTTATTCCTTCTTTCACCAGTACTCATTGTATCCTTGTAATTGAGCTATTATTCTTGACATGTGAAAATGTGCCGGAGTATAAAGCTGTTCCCTAAGAAACCCAAGCTTTGTGAAAGAGCAAAATGGACTTCTAAATATACTGCTAGAAAATAATATAACGGAGGCCACAAAGGAAGAAAACGGGGCGTCAGCTGCCCAGGGGAAGGAAGAGGAGGCATGTGGAGTTTGTTGAAGTAAAGAAGACTTCAGATAGGCAGATTTTTATCAAGATCTTCACAAAGACCCAAAGGTTTTCCAAGCAAAAAATCAATATTCCCAGGAGGGGTAGCGAGTTGGTGCATAACAGTTTGGTGGCCCCACGTGGAATGAGAATTGGGATGTAGCTGAGCACTGGAGGTGGGAGAAACCAGAGGAAGAGGGTTTCAAAAGTTCTCTCTGTAGACATGTACTAATAGAAAACACAAATTGAAAAAGAAAAAAAAAAACTTCTTCTGGATCAAGCAAGGGAGAAGGAAGGAGGGAAAAGAAAGACATGATGTGCCTTCTAGGTTTTTGATTTGAGTAGGTGGGTCTCTGTCGCTTCTCTCACCAAGAAACAAAATGCCGGTGGAAAATCAAATTAGACTGGAGGTGTTGACGGAGATCAAGTTCTAAGCTGATTTTCATATAAGCATAGAAAAGTACTACAATAATAAAAGTATGTTAGAAAACATGCCTTATACACATTTTTTCCTGTGTATAATCGAATATATACAAAATCGAATATATATATATGAATAAAATCATATATATATATTCGATTTTATATATATATATATATTCGATTATATATATATATATATATATATATATATATATATATATATATATATATATATATATATATGTTCGATTTTTTACTGTGTTTTCAGCTAAGTATCTCAGACCTTGGAGCGCAGGATATGATGCAGAGTGAATTACTCAGATACTGTTTTTGATTTACGACACATGTGTTCCTTCTAGAAGTAGTGAAAATAAAATCCAATAAAGTTAAATAAGACACGGAAAATAACTGAAATACTGACAGTCCTAGAAATAGACCCCAGTTCTCCCAGCTTCTCATGCAGGCTGTGGTCCCTGGTGATTCTTTGAAGCACTGTTAGTGTGTAGACTATGGGGCTATTCTAAAAATTACCCCGTGACTCCAAAAATCTGATAACTCTCCCATAATCCCCAGTATAGATAGCTGTCACGCCAAGCCCCAATACCCCGATAAAAGTCCCACAGAGGAGAAAGGCATTTGATTTTAAAAGACAGAGTGATGGGGCTGAGGATTTAGCTCAGTGGTTTGAGTGCTTGCCTGACAAGCACAAGGCCCTGAGTTTGATCCCCAGCACCCCCCCCCCCAAAAAAAAGACAGAGTGACACTTTTATCTGATTCTATCCAATACTGTCTTCATTATCTGGGAACATTAAATCCAATGAAATCTTTAATATCTTTTATCCCTTCTGTTCTCCTACTTAAATTTCTGAATACATTGAATATCGTTATTGCAAGATATTGTAATAGCTTAGTTTGTCAATTTGAATATCTGTGTCACTTCTGGGTTGATGTTAATGAAATTTTCTCTTGATTAAGGGTCAAACTTCCCTCCTTGTTTACCTGCCTGATTATTTTTTATTAGACGTCACACATTGTGAACCTCATCCTTGCTAGTGCTGGATGTTTTTGTATCATTATGCATATTTTTGAACATTTCTCTGAGAAATGGTGACATAACTTGGAAACAATTTGGTTTTTGTTTTGTTTTATTGTTTGTTTGTCTTGTTTTTTGGGTGCTGGGGATCGAACTTAGGGCCTTATGCTTGCTAGGCAACAGCTGTATCACTGAGCTAAATCCCCAGCCCCTGTTTATTCGTTTTGAGACAAGGTCTTACTGTGTAGTTCAGACTGGCCTTGAACTATGTAGCCCAGTCTGACCTCAAGCTCATGGTCCTCGTGCCTCAACTGCCCAAGTTCTTTGACTACTGGTGGGCGCCACCATTCCTGGATGACAATTTGATCTTTTCAGGCCTTGATTTTAAGATTTGTTATGTAGGACCAGAGCAGTCTTGAGTTTGGGGCTATTTATTCCTCACTACTGAGGCAAGACTCTTCTAAGTGCCCCAGAAAGAATGAGGTTTCCCATCTTGGTAGGAGAGAAACCATAATTCGTTCATGTGGGACCTACACACATCTTCTCATAAATCTTTGACTAGGTGCTTTTCCCGGGCTTAGGCGATTTCCTCACATGCACACACTGACCAGCCAGTACCCCATTAAATACTCTAGACGATGTCTGCACATCTCTGCCAATCCAAGTTCCATTTCTGTGCAGCTTTCTCTTCTCTGCCAATTCCCACTGTGCAGCAGAGCTACTGTCCTCCACCTCACCTCTGGGCTCCATCCTCTTAACGCAGGGCATCCAGAGAACCCCACCAGGGGTCCTCCTCATTTGCGTTTGTAGCCTGGAAACTCTCACAGCACACAGGGAAAGCACACATTTCAGCTCCTTCAAGTCCAGCATCGCAGGGTGATAATCCTTCCTTGTGATCTTGTGTCTTAAATTTTTGTTTCATGCTTTCTGTCCTGTACATGTTCGTGTGTGGTCCTAGTAAGAGGGAAATCTGGTCCCAGATATTCAACCTGATGGTCAGTTGTGTACAAGGGAGGAATTGGCGTGTCATTCATCATTGGAAAAATGAGGAACTAGAAAGCTAAAGAAATAGACTTGATAATGCAAATAGAAAAATTCTGGCAAGATTTTTCTTTTTAATACTCTAACTCATTTAAAAATTCATGCTATTCTGATAAGAAAGCAAAGGAAATCCTTAGAATCAAGACACAAAAAGGCCAAATTCAGAGATATAAGCTTACATAGAAACTTTAACCACAACCTCAGGTTTGTGCCCAGGATAAGATTCCTGTAAACAGGAGACTGTATTTTAGAAAATTGTAACACTGACTTGGAGCTCAGTCAAGATCAGGAATCAGTGGAAGAAGTAAACACCAATGTTAAAATCCACAGATACAATCAAGGTTGGAGTCAATAGATTCAAAATATAAAGCATGAACATTTTTTGTATTAAAAGAGTTAAAAGATGACCTCTAAAATGGAAAAAAATAAAAAAATCTATAGAATTAAAAATATATAAAATATTTAAAATTAAAAATTAAATTGGGGTGGGCGTGTAGCTCGGTGGTAGAAGGCTTACTAGTGTACACGAGGCCCTGGGTTCGGTTCCCAGCTCCTCCCGTACGAGGGACACGCAAAATAGCATTTTGGACATAACCAAAGAGAGAAAGAGTGATCTTCATCGCAGTACTGAAGACATGCTCCAGAGTGCAGCAGAGGGAGATAGAGTTGAGAACAAAAGTGAAAAAATATTTTAAAGATGTAAGAGAAAATATAGAGATCTAATTCATCTAACTGGAGTGATGATAGAAAGAATAGATTGTCATTATTGAGAAAATTATAGATACATATTTTTCATTAAGGGGAAAAGAAAGAGAT
>PVJO010032036.1:0-13626 GCA_004026905.1 Hystrix cristata
TTTTTTACAGAAGTATTCTGATTAGACACCAGTAATTATATATGTACAAATAACCCTTCATTGGCAGGGATCATGTTTTGTAATAGGCACGTAAATATCTCTGTGTGTACTTTCTACCCATTCAATATGGTGGGAGGATATTTCTAACTTTCAGATTAGTCCTGAGGAACATACATACATACATACATTTATTTATTTATTTATTCGTTCATTCATTCATTCAATGTGTCAATATAGAAAAATGACTTCAGTCTTTTCTATCAATGAATTCCAGACATGGAGAAGAGATACACATGGATATACTCATAATAGACCTCAACTTTGTCAGTGGAATCCTTTGCAGGCACAGACATTGCCTAGAGGAAGACGGAGATTGATTTACCAGGGTTTGGGGGAAGGATTCATAGATGTTTAATAGATGGATTCAAGCTTTTGAAAATCAGGAATGTGAGGATTTTCAGAGAGCAGGAACACATTCTCCAAATCACACAGGCTTCTCATAAATGAAAAATCTAGTCAGGTTTCACGATGGTCAATTTTCTCTTTTAGCATTACATTTTATAACAGAAGAGGCCTTTTAAGGTGCAATCTAAATCTTTGATTTGGTACTTTAACTTACATATTTAATATTGTTAATAGGGAAAAAAGTTTTATATTACTCCTAAGTTTGCATTTAACCTTTTAACGTTAACTAATGAATATATATTAAAGTATATGGCTCAAAAATAAAAACCTATAGCAAACCATAGAACACTTTCATCCATGGAGTTTCTGGTACACAGTAGATGCTAAGAAATATTTGTTAAAGGAAGGAAGAGAACTGGAAAATAACAATAAAGAAACATATCTGAAAAAGAGTTTTAAACGCAAATGAATAATGTAATGAGAGCCAGCTCTGGCATCAAGAAGGTTTTCAAAAAATATTGTCTTCTCTTAGGAATTGAATTGTGGCTCCCCAAATTTGTCTGCTGAAGTCCTCACTCTTTCTTGGAGATAACGCGTTTGCAGAAGTAATGGTGTTCATATAAGAAGGGGACATCTGGAAGTAGAACACACCATATGAACAGGAGGACAAAAGTCAGAGTGATGCTGCTTTAAGTCAAGGGACAGCAAAGATTCCCCCCCAACCAGTAGAAGCTAGGTGAGAGGCATGGAGCAAATTCTTCCTCAGATCTCTCAGAAGGAACCAACCTCTTGAAACCAATCAGACTTGTAGTCTTCACAACAGAGGGATAATAAATGTCTGTGGTTTAAGCCACTCAGTTTGTGGCTGTTTTCTATGGCAGTCCTAGGAAATGAATACAACTCTCATATCTTATTCCTACTGTGTCCTTAGCTCCCTTTTAAACTGTGGCAAATGCTATAAAAGGAGAACAAAAATTGGTGCTTAGAAACTTAATGAAATCTAGAAATAATTACAACATGTCAAGACAACTTTAGAAGCATTTCATGTAGTTTGAATCATGAAAAATTCTCTTTGTATTATATTTATATAGAGCTTAGGCTATGTGTAGCTGTAAGTTACATTTCATTTTTTCAAAGTGCCTCAGTAGAAATTTAATTTGCTCAATATCAAATTAGATTTGTCACTGAAGTTTTGAACCACAAAAATCTTTTATATACTTTAAAATTTTTTGATCATAAAAGGGCGATTTCAAGATGAATCAGATGCCTGATTCTGAAAAGCATTATGCCAGCTGTCTCCATGGAGCCAGCAATGAATCTAAGAGAGATATTTTACATTGTGTGATATAAAACTTGTCTTGTTCTCTGCTCCTGAAAAGAACCACTCATACCCCAGATAGCTTTGTAGGGTTCTGAAACGAGCAGTTTTTCAAATCCTCATGCAGCCTCTTAGAATGCCAACCCCTCTCAATTTTTTCTCTACCTTGGAGTCTTTGTCGGGGCAGTACCAGGCAATTTGTGCCTTTGAAAATGTGGATGCAAATGTTAGAGTGTTCATTGTGAGCTTGAGGATGCTAGTGCAGCAGCTGGTAACACACTCAGAGTATCCTTTTTCTAGGGATCTACTGCAAGTTCAAGGCTTCATCTTTGCCTTGCTGCCCTGAATCACATATATAAAATTATCTGTGTATGTGTCTATTGCTCCTCACAGACTGGCTTCTTGAGCAGCAGTACTCAGGTTATATAACACATATGCCCGCAGCCGTTTATGCAGTGCCTCTTCCATGGAAGGCACAGGTTTCACCATTGGTGAAAGGCAACACTGGTGCCTAGCTTTGCTGAGTATATCTGAGAACCAGCAGAGGACATATGTTCCAAGTTTATCCCACTGAAGGCTACAAGCTCCCATCAGCTGGAAGTCAAATTCCATATTCCTGTGGAATATATATAGGCAGAGCTGGTGCTAGTTGCTAGAGAGAGACCTTAGGAAAAATACCAGGCGGATGCTGGAGCAGCAGTTGAGCAGTGTGCCCTGTAGAGGCAAGGGTGTGGGATTATATGGCGGCTACTGAAGTCATGTGCTGTATCTATGCTACATACCCTCTACTGACCTACTTCAAACTCCAGTTTTTCTTACCTTAAAATTTCCTGGCCCTATCTAGAGTTATGTTTTCTCTGTGGTCCTGTCTATGAAATATTGGTTGGCCCCATCAAAACTAGGGATTTTTCTTATGGCCACAGCAGCAGTGTCTGCTGTAGGCACGTGGGCGGTCATCTATGCCCTGCCCATTCGGCTCACCAGAAGACAGACAGATGAGTTCATTTGTTCACCCTGTCAGCTGTCTCCATGGAGTCAGCAATGAATCTAAGAGAGATGACAGGTCCTTAGATATATGCTATGAAAGACACCTGGATTATGGCTTCTCACTCCTCACAGTGTGAAGGGGAACAGATCCTTAGAATATAATCTCTGTAATAAAAGTAGTAAAAATTGTATGTAGATTGTGAGTCATGTATGAGTTAGAAAATGATGCGATGCAACAATTTCCATTGGAATTAGGAGAAACGAGATGTCTATTGACTATTCTTTCTCTGTTTTCACAGCACATGTATTCACACATGCACACAGATATACACCATACAAACACGTATATACAAACACAATATTGTATGAAAAATTCTATTTTTCCTTTGGAAGCATAAAGCATTGCATCACAGAGTGTGAAAGAGGATACAGCATCATATAGACAATAGCTCCATTTTCATGTAAAAAGGTGTTTGTACACAAAGCTTTTCAGGATAGATTTCCAACGCCTTCGTGGGTTTATTTTCACATCTAGAACAGCACAATTTCGATTTGTAGCAGCTTTGTCTTTGCTATTTTATTGAAGGTCTGTTTTGTTTTGTTTTGTTTTGTTTTGTTTTGTTTCTTTTTAGAGCAGTTCAAGGCATAACATCTTTATGGAAACTGGGGATTACATGTTAGTGTTGGCACTGAGGGAGCCAGCCATCTCCGGGGATTTATGATCAGTTACTTTACCTTCAAGGCTAACTTGTGAGGACAAATGCCACTGGACTCATTGTGGGTTTAAGCGGGGAAATGTGGTTTCTGTTTCAGCCATTACCTGCTATCCAATGCAAGAGGGGACAGAGAAAAAGAAACAGAAATTTCCAAAGTTGAGTCAGTTTTAAGAATTGACCCTGAAAATTTTTAGTTTGACTAGATCACTGATTAATTAATATGCATTCTGTACACATTAGAGTACACATTTAAGAACCTTTATAACATTGAAAATAAAAAACAAAAACACTTTGTCAATAAGAAAGCATGCAATACCAATAGCTAACATCTTGGGATCAAGCCTTGACTAAATTCCAGGTGATGATCTAGATACTTAATTTCTTCCCCTAACTGTACAAGACAGGCACTATTTCTGTACCAGTACACAACTGAGGCCCAGAAAGGTCAAGTAACTTTCCATTGTCATGAAGCTACTAAGTTCCAGAGTAGAAATTAAAACTAGGTAGTCTGCACATCTTCTATTGCTCAAGTTCCTGATCTCACAAAGCTTGGACTTTCACGAAATGAAAAAGAAAAGTGGCTTATATAGACAATATACTAAGTACTTCCTATGTGCCAATCAGAGCACCAACCTACATATTTTACACGCATAATTTCATTCAGTACTCATAATCATTCTCTGAAGAGGCAACTGCTACTATTATCCTAAATTTAGAGATAGGAAAACTTCAGGTCCAAGTGGTTATTCAGATAGCTAGTGAAGGGTAGAGAGAACATTTGGAGAGAGGAAGTCCACCCCCATAGCTTATACTATTAATCTGTATGATAGTTTATCTGTTTTCTTTTTTATTACTCATCCATGTATGTGATACATAATAGTTACAACTGTTTTGGGAACATGTATATATTATATATGGATCATTTTAATCCTCTTATCCCCTCCCTAATTTTCCTTTTTTTCTCCCCCTTTTCCCCTACTGCATAATAACAATGTCTCCTATTTTGTTTCCTAGTGATGGTTAATCTTGTTGTCAGCTTGATTGGCTTAAGAGATGCCTAGATTAGCAGAGCGCAATTATGGATATGTCTTGGTGGATCATGGGGACAAGACGTTGGGGACTAGATTTGGTCCCTGGCCCTCTGGTATCCTATCTTGCTTTCTACTTCCTGGGTGCCATAAGTGGAACATCTCTCCTCTGTTACACCTTTATGCCATGATATTTCTGCCTTGGAGGCAGCTGACCATGGACTGAAACCATGGCCAAGATAAACTTCTCTGCCTTTAAGTTGCAGTGTCGGGTACTTCATCCCAGCAACAGGAAAGCTGACCAATACTTGAAACTGACACTGCGAGTAGAGCTGTTGTTGTGAGTATATCTAACCATTTGGTTCAGAAATTTTTGAATTTGTTGGCTGGAGGAGTTTGGGAAAGATTATAGAACAAGCTTAGAGAAAGTCTAAAATACTATAAGCAGAACTTGATGGGTCATTACGGTCAGGCTTCAGAAGACCAGAATGCTGATAGAATTATGGACAGTAAAGGCCATGTTTGTGAGGTATCCAATCGGAATCAGATCTGTACTTGGAGTTGGACTAGAGGCTATGCACTTTTCTTTCTGGCAAATAATTTGTGTACATTTTATTCCTACCCTTAAACTGAGTGAGGCTGAGTTTAAGCATGACAGTTTTAAACTGGTGGAGGAAACTTGAAAAAAGCCCAACATTCAGGTTGTGGCATTGGTACTCCTGGGTGTTTTTAGCCAGGTTTATATTGAGAATTAGAAGCAAAATGCAGCGCTAAAACATTTCAAAAACTTCAATTGTGGTTAGAAGTGAAGCACATGTAAAGCTGGGGCCAAAGATGGTTGCTGAAGAGATTGTTACTATTTAAAAGAAATCAAATACTTCAAATTGTGACAAGAAGAAAGAGGCCTGGAAGGCATGTCATGAATCAGTGAGATACCATCCATCCCATGTTCAAAGGTACAAAAGTATAAACCTTTCATTTGAGAAGTAAGCTTCTTGGACCCCTGCTCAAGAAAGGCTGCCTAGGGAATTGGTTTCTTTGGATTCATTTCACCATGTTCAGCCATTCACACACTCAGAAGGCACTGAAGCCATGGTCCACAGGGATCTGGCTACTGCTTGAGCTGGCAGCAGTCTCGCTGTCAGCCATGTAAGGCTGATTTTACAGGGATACAGAGTGCAGAAATTAAGGGGTCATGGATACTTTCACCCAGATTTTTTTGAAGAAGGCCTAGGAGGTCAGGCAAAAATATTTGATGGTGCCAGAGTTTTGCCAGCATCGTCTGAGAGTGTGATGCATGAATCTGTGAGAGTGAGGCTGAGGCTGTTAAGGAGACCTCAGTAAGTTGGTAATGTGAGGAAAGCAGAACATCTGCCAAGAAAAGCCACCAACAGTGAGGGGAATCAGCCCAAAATATAGGGTCTGCAGACTGAAATCAGCAAGAGCCACCCAACCTCTTTGAAACTCACATGTCATGAACATGTGTCCTCCAGGATGGACATGGAACTACAGGATTTGATTTTGCCCAGCTGAATTTCTGTCATGATTTGTTCTGATTTCTTCTATCCTTCATTCATCCTTGTTGGAAATTAAATGATTACTCATTATATCTTGATATTATGTAACTTTAAAAAATTTTTATAGGAGTTTGCAGATAAGAGTCTTATGTCTCAAAAGGAACTTTGCAATTGAACTTTGAGCTATGCTGGAACTCTTAAAACTTTGGGAGAAGAAACTAGTACATTAGTAGCAGAGGTACATCATGTTAGGCAAAATTGGGACCTTGTTATTTTCTTCAATAAAAATTAAGTATGTTTGGATATTAAATTGATAAGGGTTAGAATGTGATGTTAATTTTGCTTGTCAACTTGATTGGTATGCTTTTAAGAAACAGTCTGAGAAAGACTATTCTGGTTTATTGGCTAAGACTGAAGGCATCAGAGCATGGAGTTGAGCTACTTGTGCAGCAGTTCTTACGATGAGAAGACAGTAATTTTTACACTAGCATGGGGACAAGGATGATAAAGAGAAATAAAGGGATGTTAGGAGCTAAATCCAAAGGGAATGTGATTTATGCATGTGAAGGTTGGCAGACAAAAAGAGTTGTGTTAGTCATCTTTTCACATCTATAACCAAATATCTGAGAAAAACATAACGGTTTCAGAGTGTTCATTCCATGGTCAGCAGGTTCCACTGTAGACCTCTGGAAAGGCAGAAGAATCATGATAAAAAGGGCATGAGTTGACAGAGGGAATCTGCTCAACTCACAGCAGCCAAGCAGCAGAGAGGGATAGAAAGACATAGAGGAAGGGGCCCAGGGCAAGATATAGTCCCCAGAGTCATGCTTTTCCTCCTAAGTCTTCATCACCACCCAATTATAATCCACCAATGGATTAAATTTGAGCCCTCATGATGCAGTCACTTCTAAAACTCCACCTCTGAACATGTGAGCTTTGCAGAGGACATCTTAGACTCAAACCATCACAGGATATTGAGTGTAACTTCACTTGCTTGAAAAAGTGGGGGAGAAGGTGGGCTATTTGCTGAGGCAAGAAGCTGGACTGAGTGCAAGGCTGGATGAAGATGGGATCCCTTGAGAGCATGTGGAGCTTGAGATGGCAGTGGGGAACCCTGACAGCTGTCCAACAGGCAGTCTCACGTACAAGCCTGTGACTCAGGAGAGCTCGTCCAGAATAGTATAAGAATTTGGCAAGAGTGAGCTCATTTAGAGGTGATTATTCAGGCTTCAGTGTGGATGAAGGTGTCAGTTTGAGGATTAAGGAGCTATATTATAACTGGTGAGCTCATATCTGAGTCTCAGAAATAATTTCACCAAATATTATCGTTCATTTTCTTTTGAAAAATTCAATACTATTCTACGTCGGGGTAGCCATTTGTAGTTTTCTCAAGACTTTCATATGCATTATCTCATTAGAACAATGTCTGCTTGGGAACACAGATGATGAGGGCTCATCTCTAAAAATAGGAATGGTATTTTAAAGGTCTGCAGAACTTGCCAAATTCCCAGTTAGCTAGGCACAGTGCTGTGGTGGGTGAGGGGATGCTCAAATTTTAATGTTTTTTGCAATTATTTGGGGATCTGGCAGATTCTATTTAGTGCTGCTGTCGCTAGGGGGATTCTCATTTCTGTCATATCTTGAGGAGGAATGGCTGCTGGTGGTCCAGGAAGTACTTTAAGTATTAAATGACTAGAAAATGGAGTTTCCCTCTTTTTGTTCAGTGCTGCACTCACTAGTCCATACTGAACCTAGGTCTAAAACAAAGACTGAGCAAGCCAAGGCGAGATATTGAAAGGTAGGACTTCAAGTGATAGAATGTTTCCAACCTTAGAAATGAAGTTTTGAGACCCTCAGATCCTGGTCTTCCTTTTACATAAAGGGAGCTGCTACAGTCTGAATATTTGCATTCCCACAGCTTATATGTGGAAATCCTAACTGATAGGATATTACTGTTCCCAGTGCTGAAAAGGAAGCCAAGTGGTCAGAGAGCCCCTAACAGGCAGATGACTGGTAGAAAGAAAAACCAAAGAAGCTAAATGCACCTCACAAAGCTTGAAGAGTAACCCATGAGGAGACTTGACTGACTTTCACTGTAAAAAGTACAATATATATTGATTGACACAGGGCTGCCCTCCTAAAAATTAGGTAGGATAGAAGAAAGATAAGCAGGAAGGAGACAGGGAAATTATAATTTTAAAAATGTACTTTTAAGAAAGTTGCAAATGTACTAATAAAAAAGAAGTATAAAAAAATCTTCATTTTAGATGTATTATACTAAAAACAAAAAGAAAGTTGCAGCTTCAAGATACAATCGGACTTACCCAAATTTGAATGCTTTTTTCACCTTTGGCTTCCCCCCCCCCCAGGTTTCCCAGTACTAAATTCCCTACAAGTCTTAAAGATACAAAACTCAATAAACTTGGTTTGTTTTTCTTCTGATACTATAAATTAATAAATTCTTAAACCTTCCATTCTCAAAGAGACAGTACTGTTGTTTGGCTACTGATTTCCAAATTTCAAACATATACAATTTAAAGATTTGTATTTAACCTCATCGATGCAGCCTGTTTTTGCTTTTGCCACTGATAAGCAACCTGATCTTAAGAAAATTGGTAATAGATAAATGATAAATAAAAAATAAGTATTCCATCATCCAACCTGAGGAGACCCCAAGACCATATAAATACCCCCGACTGTAAAGCACAGCATGCCTCGCCCCTTGAGTGTTCACACTCTTCTTTCTCTGAGTGTATACTTTTTGATTCTGCCTAGTGAATCTGTCTATACCTCTCACTGAAGCATCCTGAAATCTTTCTGTGATGATGAGTCACGAACCTAGCTGGGGGTGAGTTGAGGTTCCCGTCTCCTCATTGGGGGAAACCTCCTCAGACCCAGGCTGGTGACAGCTTTAGTGGGTGAAACCTTTAGGTGGTAATTCAGTCATGAGGATGGAACTCTTATGATATTAGTGCTGTTGAAAAAGAAACCACAGAAAGAAGAGTTGTGCCAAGTAGAGTTAGAATGGAAAGATGTTCTTTTAGGAACCAGGAAGTGAACACTCACAAGACACTGAATCTACTAGCACTTTGATCTTGGACTTGCTGGCCTCTGGAACTGGAAGAAATAAGTTTCTGTTGTTTATATGTTACTCAGTTTATGATATTTTATTAGAACAGCCTGACTGGTTTATAATAGACGCTGACAAGTTCAAAAAATGATAAAACCTCTAGTTCCCTGGTTCCAAATACAGAGCTTACTGTAGCCCACATTTTCCACTGTGCATATCTAGATTCATATGGCGTTCAAAGGGATTCGACACACTTTGGTGTTTAAATGCCAACTCACATGAGTTTTTTAATCCTGAAATTTATCCAGCTGAACACATTCTTGGACCAATTGCCTCTAGGCTGTATTGAGGAGGAGGGCAAGTTTGCATTAGATATAATTAATAAACTCAAATTAGAAAGAACAGAGAGATGTGGCACTGATTCTTGTGTGAAAACTGAACAGAAATTAGACCAAATTCTGGTCTCTGGTTTTTACAGGTGCACTAGTGTCCCCGCTGACCTTTGATTTATTTATCTCGTTCCTACTGTCTCTGAGTTACAGAGTTACATTCTTAAAGTCCAATTACTTGATCTGGAATGTGTCTTTTGTGGCCAACTATAGTATCATTTTTCATGAGATGATCTTTACTTTCATATTTAAATTCAGTTTTCTTTAATTTAAATTTTGCTGAAAACAGCCATATTGCTGTGAGTGTAAATGAAGGTAGATGAACATTAGTGGTGTCAGTTCACAGCTGTTCATAACTTAAATAATTACTGCTCACTCCCCTGGATCTCTGTTTGAAATGCCTACAATATTCAATTAGAAGCACGAGGCACTTTTCTTCATTATTGTTATTATGATCAGGCTCAGGCTGAAGAACCTTCGTGTGATATGAGACCTGGAAATAAGACCGAGGCATTACTGATGAAAGAGAGCCAGTGTATGTGGGAGAAGAGCCTGGAAGCTCTGTTATCTTTTCAAATTTATTACATTTTCTTAAAAAGCATCTAAATTAATGCTGCATTAATTACTGGTGTGTATGCACCCTGAAGCATATGTTGCCATTAATTGTATCCATTATCACAAAATAAACATCTCTTTATGAAAACAAATGATACTTCATTTTAATATGTGGCCTCAAACACCCTCCTCCACAGCTGCTGCTACTTCTGTTTTGATGCTTTTCCTACAAACAGCCACCTGTTACAATAGGCATTTCATTTGTTTTTATTTGAATAAAATGAACCCTTGGAAGACAAAACCCCACAAACTTAAAATGTGATCATCGTCACAATAATCATAAAACTCCATCATCAGAAATCCTCGAGGAAAGATGGCGTTCTTTCTGTACAGAAGTCCTCAACATGAGGATCGACTCATCTGTGCTTTCACCCCTTTAGCTCTGATTATTCAGTGTAGGTTTGTTTGATTTCTAGGTTTAGAAGGATCTTTTTCTAGTTTCCATGTCCTCATGTGCAGATAAACAGGCCAAGAGCAGCTGTTTAAAGGTTTGCTTAACTATTTTACTTTTCACCTCTAGCATGGAGCTTCCTCCATGTGTGTCATTCCTACACACAGCCTTTGAACTTTGAGAGCTGTTTAATGTGTTCCTAAACAAAGAATTATGATTATAGATTAAACTGAAATGGATTAATAAAGAGGCACCATATAGAGTGACTAAATCACAAAAACTGAAATTACCAGAAATTATTGAGAAGATTTTGTTAATATCGGTCACATTCTGCCTGTTTAAATATTGGTCACATTCTGCCTGTTTAAACCTTAGCAATAATCACCTGGTCATAAATGATGAAAGACTTCATTTTGAATTTTATTGGAGTGCCATTCATTCATTGACTTGGATTTCCTGTGTATGAGGGAGTACTTCGCAGTGTGTGGCATGGAAAGCAGTAGTTGTACAATCAGTGTTAAATGTGAGAAAAAAACAAGATTAAGATCCCTCACCTTTGATAACTTGGGATTCACCTGAGGTTCATAGATGTAGTCCTGGACATGAGCTGAGTAGTCAGGTAGCTACAGCCTGGAGAGGAAGAGTAACAGCATCCTGAAGTGAAGAATATCTCAAAGAGGGTGTTGAGAGGGCTGCTCCTTCTGCAAGCTTCCCTTGGTCTCCTTCAGGATAGGGGAGTCTACTGAGTTAGCGTTGCCTTCTGTCTTTAGCTTCATGCCACACGTATTCAGAGTTGACATTCTCGTAGCTCAACATCCTGCTGGTGTCCTAGTTTATGTGAGATGTTTATAGCCCTCCAGGAGGTAAAATCTTTAGGCAATGCTGATTATTGCATATGCATCCTGCTAGAGGAATGCAGCACATTTTACATATTGAACATTATTTAATACGGTTATTTAATAAATACATCATTTAAATTTTGTTTTGTTATTATTAAAGAGCTATTTTTAGTGAACTGTCTTTTAACGTTTCCCAAGACCTAGTAGTCTCCACTAAGCCAGCTTTAAGTTTCCTAGTGGTTATTTTCTTCCTCACAAAATATTAAAGGAAATTTCTGTTTTCCCTTCACATTTCTTTGCTCATGCCTTTCCCCACTCTCTCCATTCAACATTACTAATTGATTAATGGCAAAGGCCCAGATTTTCATTTGACTTCCACTTCAAAGATGGGAGGTATTAGCAAGTTCTTTACCCTTCTGAGTCTAAGTTTCCTGATCTTGAAATGGAACACAAGACTATCCATTTTCTGAATAGTTGGTGAGTCTTAGAATCCAAGTAAGATAAAGAGCATAAAAATATTTAAATTTTTTCTGTGTAATAGAGTATTCCTGTTGAGTTGTCCTAAGTGTTCCATTCTGAGATCCGAGCAGTACTTCCGAGGGTTATGGAGCAAGTGGTCCACGCTTGGTGCCTGGGACATACTGGTTTGTATCTCAGACTCCCTCTTTAACGAAACCTAGGGTTATACTGGATATGCCTGTTTTCATGTCTCTTCCAGTCCCAAGCCTGCTCTCCTCAGTCCCAATCCTCATTTTCTAGGATGTAAGGGGATTCTACAAAGAAATAAATTGATGCAGGTACAAGATAAGACAAAGCTAAATGGCATAGTTAAACTTGTCAAATAATGCCAAACAGCAGAGGTAATTGCTGATATGAATGGTGATGGAAAGCATATTTTATTACTCAAATATCTCACTCTAAGAGTATTAAGTGGTGACTGTGCAAAGCATTGTGTTAAGTACTGGTGATACAGAAATGGATTAGGAATGGGTTCTTTTTCTTACTTGACAGTCTGTCTTCTTGAACTCCTTCCCCTAGACATACTTATATTCTAGCAACCTTAGAAGTATTGAAACAATAATCAATACAGATAAAAGGAGGATACTGAGGAAAGAAGAAACTCTTAACTCTTGAAGGGCATCAAAATATGCTACCCCAAATATGCTCCTTTTGCATAAGGATCATTTTGAACTGAAAACAATGAATAAGAAACAGATCGGAGAAAACCATTTATCTAAAGGCAGGAGTAAATTTGTAAAACTGTCTCCTCCTCTCTATAACAGAAAGTACAGATATTAATTACTGGAGACAAATGGACCTTTATCAGCCCAGAGATGGCACTAGATGAATCTTAGTGCAAAAACAAGCAAACAAAAACCTTACCAACTAGGTCTTCTCTCCCGTTAGTCTTCCCACACATTTACCTTCCCCCAATTTTTTGCTCTAGAAATTCAGTCTTTCTCTGTTTTGTTACTTCTCTAAAAATTTATTATCTTTTAATGAAGGTGCTAAATAACCTCTGGTTCTAATCTTCCCTTTGAACTGCACATTTCTTGGTGCACTCACGTATATCTGCAGTGCGCTTGTGAATTAATTTCTATTAGTTTTCTCTTGCCTAACTGTCTTTTGTCAATCTAACTTGCAGAATTCTGGCCAATGAATTTAAGATCAGTAGATGGAAAAGAATTTTCTCCTCCCCTACCACGTAAAGGGAGCTCGGGACAGCAGTCTGTACCCAAATGAGATTTACACTAGAAGACATCAACAGCTGCAGCTTGGAAGTCTACAGAAGTCATTATTTTATATACCTCCAGAATTGTTAGGCAAAAAAAAAAAAATGCAAACACCATTCACTTGAGCATAAAGGCCATATCCACATACTTTCCAAAATTTTCAAACATGGGATCTCTGTGGGACATTTTTAATAATAGAGCTCTAGGAGATTAAAAAATGAGAAGCTACTGTTTCAAGGTCTCAAATAAACTAAGATTTCATCAGTGTTTGGGGGAATGAAGAATAGAAGGCTTTCTCAGTATTTTCTAAGGAGTCTAGACTCTAATATTGTGGTACAGATTTCTCTACATTGAGAAAAGGTTAATACTATGTTTCATTTACAGGAATGTCTAAAAGGTATCTATCGTCTTAAGTCAGCGTGCTGTACATGTACTGGTCTTGCCTATCTGTGTAGCTAGTTTCTGCCCACCCCAATAACATTTGAAATTCCCTAAAAAATCACCAACTCTTTCATAGTTCTGTGTGTATTTGCATGCTATCCTTTCTACCCGCAATTTTCCTTGCATGTGACCCTCAACTTTGTTCCTAAGGTTCCTGCTCAGATTTTATTTCTTCCA
>PVJO010032037.1:0-13662 GCA_004026905.1 Hystrix cristata
TCCCTATTGAGTGGTTTTGTCTTTGTAATGTAGCATAAATTTCATCACGTCAGCCATTAATCTGTAATCCAGGTAGCAGCATACAAACAAGAGAAAAAGAAGTACCTGTTGTTTTATTTTGTATTATACTTTACAGCTGTACCTCACAAAACTACCAATGATATCTTTGGAAGGGAGTGCATAACCTCATCTAAATATAAGGTACATCAAGAAATATGCCATATTATGTTGCTAGAGAGATACCCAGTTAAAAAATGTGATTCTGTAACCAAAGATGAAAGGGATAATGGGTATTGAATGCTTTCAACAACAGATGTCACAAATCTACAAATACAAAATATCATGGAAAATAATTTTCATTTCAAAAACAACTTAAGAAATATTAATGTCCATATACCAAGGGTAATCTGGATGGCCACTTTCTAAACAAATTATTTCCTTAAACTCTTAACATCATTTGCATCACTGCTTATACAAGGGTCCGTAATGAATAGCACGGTTTTAATCGTTAGGCTGTAATGAAGAGTGAACCGTGGCCATTTTGCACCACATGAGTAATATGCATAGGTCAAAGGAAGGTCAGATTATTTGCACAATGCTACAACAACAGTTTTATAGTAATTCAAAGAGAGAAAATTGACCACATCCAAGTCCCCACTGTGTATGGTACAATTGACGTTACAATTGCAAAAGATCATGCACCTTAACAACCACATGGAAATCAGGGATTTTATTTCAGCACAACAATATCACTTGTCAAAAAACATTCATGCTTTTCAATGTGAATTTTGTTCATGTGTAGTTTTGTGTATTTGATTATAAACGTGATTCTAAGTTGTTTATTAGAAATTTCTAATTAGTTTTATGTTTATTGCATAAATTTATAGTAAAATTGGTTCAGTTCAGTATGGGGTCTGGGTTTTTTCCTTCCTTCTGAATTAGTTCATTTATACAATGTTCAAATTTCAGCAACAGACATATAGAAAGTACCTGGTAAATGCACATAACTACTTGTAATGGTGAACTTGAGTCCCAGTCTCCTGAAAACCAGACTCATTCACTACGTGCCAGGGAGTATGATCTCCCACCTGAGATTAACTGGCACTTTTCTCTCCAATTCCTTCTTCTCAGCATCTATCATTTCCTTCTCTGTCCCCTGGTTACTTGTGTCATTGATCAGGAAAGATTTAATACCAGCACTTTTGATCGTTCATTTTGAACACCTGTAAAATGTAGGGTGTGCAGTGTCCATTTGGTCATTTCATAAGAGTGAGTGATGGCCTGACAGAAGGGCCACATGAATGAATGTGTTAACACGGAGATGCACAGGCCAGACCTAGTCCAAGGAAGAAACTGCTGCCCTGCTCCAGCAGGATCACCTCAACTCAGGGAGCTGACCACTGAGCCACCTCTTCCTGGCTGCATGTGTCCAGTGATGGAGTGAGGCAGATGTAAAGAGCAAGGTGCTTTCATTTATTGCAGAACCATTTTGGGTTGGTTGAGGCTTTGCCAGGCTGCATTATAACTTGACGTCTCCTTCTGTCCAATCCTGTTTTCTCCTCCTTTGCTGCATATGTACAGTCCTAACCAATTTCTTATGCCACACACAGACACAGACACACACACACACACACACACACACGCGCGCACACACACACTGCATGTCGGCATCTGCTTCCAGGGAGGTGGAGCTGTGACCCTGTGTGACAACTGTGTTGCAGGTGCTAGGTTCTCCTCAGCTCCCCTCATCCCGGCACCACAAACACATACTATTGTTTATTCTCTCTGGTTCTCTAAGAATCCTTCCCTCAGGATAATGAGAGTTATCCAGAGTAGAAAATTACCTACTCTGTCAGACTCATAAAATTGGTAAATTGGAAAGTCAAAATACAGTTAAGACTCCAAATCTAGGGCCCCAAAATCCATTTATCTAGTTCATTTTCTAAAAAGAAGATGACTTAATAAGTGTTTAATCCAGTTCAGATTTTGTGCTAATCCCAGAACAGGTGAACAGGAAAAAGATCCTAGAAGCTAAAGTAGATGCCCCTTACTACCTTTGGGAAACTTATGGTCTAGTGGGCAAGCAGTCTTTTCCCAGTGAATTAAATTTCAGGAAATTACCATATCTTGCTTCTAAGAAGAGGAATATATAGCCAGGATAAAATGTAAAAAGAAGCTTTGAACAACTGCAGGAGAGTATACGGGGCTTTCAGTGGAAAAATAACATTTCATCTTAAATAAAGTTTGTCTGGGAAAATAGGGAGAAAAGAATATTTAAGACACAAAATGGGATGTCCGAGAGGCTCTAGGAGAAAAAGCATCCTAATAAAAAAGGAAGATCCATGTAACTAGCAGATAGAAAATGATCGACCAAAGAGAGATATATGTAAGGTAAGGAAACTCAAAGTAAAAAGTTTTATCTTCATTTTAAGTGTGATGGGCAGATATCAAATATTTATAGACATATTTTCATTGTGAAGTCATTAAAATGACATTCTCTTTCTTTTCTTCCTTTTTTTCTTCCTCCCTCCCTTCCCTTCCTTACTTGTTGCAAGGTGAAGACATTGGGGAAGTTTAGACTAGATAAGATTTTATTCAAGCCAGAAATGTCAAAGGATAAAGCAGAGGAACTAGATAGAAAAAAGGTTGACATTGAGAATATTGGGTTTCCAAGCTATGCATAAAATATGACAATAAATTCACAATTTATCATTGAACAGTTTTAGCAAGGCACATAAAGGCCCCTGATGCTTCAGTGAAACAGATCCAATTTCTGCTGTATTAGACAATGTTAAGAAAGAGAAGAAAACTAAACTAATAAACCCTATACTCACAAATCCTAGAGATAGGAAGGATTGGATTCAGACAAAAAGCAGCCTTGGACAGGTGATAATATCCATAAATATCATGGACCTGGCATAAAAATATGCTGATGCCCTCCCCCCATAATATGCAATATTTTTTAGTACCTTAAAGATTCTATTTTAAAGACGAGGTTGCCTGCTTATAATGGATTTTCCAATTGATAAATACGAGTTCTATTTTTGATAATCTTGTTCATTTTTGGCCACTAATTTAGAAGTTTTAACCATCTTAAGGGGTACATCGCCTTGCTGAGGCAAGAAACCCCCAGGGCCCAAGACTCTAGATCCTGACAGAGTGAAGTTCTTCCCTAGCTCTTTAGAAATGGTACTGAGGCAGGTAATGGCTGACCCAAACTGTCCCTAGTTCTGTGCCTTTGTAATCAAACTCACCTCCCCTCATTCTGTAACCCAGGATGGAGATTGGACTTAGCCTGCGCTTTCTGCTTCTGCAACCCTGCTCACGCATTGCAAAACCAAAACTCAACTCCCTTTGTAAACCCCAAGACTTTCTGTGTTTGGGGCCCAGGTTTTCAGAGTGTGAACTGTCCTGCATCTGGTGATGTAAACAAACCTGAGTTCTACAACTCTCTGAGTGGTGCTTGGTCCCTCACAGAGCTGTAACTCTGAGCTGTAATACTTTGCCGCAACATTGCTACTAAATTATATTACCACTGTCACACAGATCAATCCTTCAAGTGTGGACCAGCCTGCTTATGAAACTTCTCTATGGATATGAACAATTTTACTTTCTTGTGCATTGCTTATGAATTCACCCATCAAGTTCATTAAAGTGCTTGCATTTTCAAGTGTCCTAAATATTATTTATTCTTATAAATTAGCTTTTATTTCATTAAAACAGATAACAAGCTAGCTAAAAGCCTTTCATTTTCTAGACAGTGCTCACATTTAAACTAATGTGCGGAGTGTTCAGAGCTACAAGATAAGGCTCAAGGAGATAAATCAATATTTCATTCAGTAAATATGGCACTTTCCTCTCAAGAGGAGAACTTGATCATTTTTCTCTTCCTTCTCATCTCTTCCTATTCTGGTCCATCCTCCAAATGCTGTCAGATGTATCTTTATAAATCAGTCTAATCATGGCTGGTTCATGCTTGAGACTCCAGGATTGTTGTTTACTTTGTACTGAACGAGGCATAAACACCTTAGCCCAGAATTTAAGTCTCTTCAAAATGTGATTCCATGCTGTATTTCCAGCTTTGATCTCTTCCCATTTCTTTCCCCTAGCACATTATGCTCTCCTTCCAGAATTGCTTATGTGTTTTCCAACAAAACATGCTAACACATACTTCCATGGTTTTTCATATGCTGTTCTCTCCATCTGGGGAAACTTACCTTTCTTTTCCATATTCTTTTTCTTCTGCTCTTGGGATTACTCGCTTAGAATTCAAACCCTGTTTCAAACGTTACCTCCCTTGAAGAACCCTCTTGGGTAACTTTTTTTCCTATTACACAAAAGCTTGGTAAATCTTTCTATTATCTCCTTGATCATTATATTTTGTGTTGCTCTCTTTTCTTGTTTGTCTTCCTAAAGTGCTTTTTGTGGGTTACAGAATTTGAGAAAGTGACAACAGATACACATCAAGTTCCCACTGTTGCTGGTCTATTTTCTTGTGTGTTTGCTTTCCACAAAGATAAGGAATATTAAATGTAAGCAAGGTAGATGCCCATAGCTGGACATACGCAGCACACCTCAGAGCTGTTCTTGCCTCTTACATAACCAAAAACTCTTACATAGGGAGAGACTTAACTTACAAGAAAGCTTCCATGAAACTATACAAATATTCTTAGCTATAAATTCTTCACATTAAGAGAATAAATACTAAATATTTCTGGTGTTTACACTAAATGCAGTGCTGTACAGGGGAAAGCAGAGAAAAACTGGAAAGGACTGTCTGAAAAGTATACTGATAAACAGTATCACAGATTAGCAATAATTTTAAAATATGAAAGGTTCAGTTTTAAATGTTATATTAGTCATATGTTAACATTTTGAATTTGGGGTGTAAATTACCTAAATTTTTTGAACTTGCAAACTCTGAATTAAAATACATACATCTTGGATAGTACAGGACCTTGTATATAGATGGTCTTATAAATAGACTTCTTGCGAGAGGGATATTATTATGCTTGGGAGTAAAAAGGAGCAGCATTTTAATCCTTAGAACAGTTTTTCACTTCTTGTGAACAGGAATTGGAAATTAAAAGAATATATCTAGTTTAATTATGACAGGCTTTCTCCCTTTAAAAGCTTTGCAAAAACAACTTAATTTCATTTCAAGACTTGTTAACTGGTATCAAGGAGAAATCAAGGGAGGCCAGTGTTGGCTAAACTTTCAAAAGGGTTTGCGGTGCTACAAACATTGTTCTTTAAAAAAGGAGACTAAGGAAAGGTATGTGCTTAAATACAAGGCCCTTAAAAGCCGAGTGGGTTCTACATCCTTGAGAAAAGCTATAAATAGCTGAAAGAGTGTAAAAGTGTAGATTGTCTTTTCTTCCCCCTTTCTCCCTCCCTCCCTCTTTTTCTCTTTCTTTCTTTCCTTCTTTCTTTCTTTCTTTCTTTCTTTCTTTCTTTCTTTCTTTCTTTCTTTCTTTCTTTCTTTCTTTCCTTTTTCTTTCTTTTTCTTTTCTTTCTCTCTTTCTGAACTTTAACCCTATTTAACAGCCCACCAGTAAGATGTCAAATTGGATTATTATTACAGGAGGTAGCTTTAGGATGTACAGCTTATTCTTAATGACCCCCCCGTCATACTATGATGATGATGATAATGATGATTATTAGCAATAGAATTCTTTTTATAAGAACATCAGAAGCCTAGTTTAAGTCACAAAGAGAATGAAAATTTCTGATACTTGAGAAGAGAGCCCCCACTCAGCCTCCCCGGATTCTCCCTCAGGCCTGCTCTTGAATCCCACTCACAGCAGACGCCTGGAGTTTATTCTCCAATGCACAGCGTACCTGGGAAACATCCAGTTTTCCAGACAAAGAATTTGGAAAACACTAGTATGTTTGGAGAGCTGTGGGTTTGGGACTTCGAGAGTGGAAGATTCCAGTCCTTCTAAGACCACAGATAAACTGTGTTTCCTTTACATGAGCATCTTTTGTTTCTGAAAGCTCCAGTCTTCTTCTTTGTAGAATATACATGGTAAGAACAGTTTTACAAAGTTATTACAATAATTGAAAACAATAATGAAGCTCAGCAGGCATTGAGTGTTTGCTCTATTCTAAGCTACTTGTTTTAGTTACTTTTCTCTCGTTGTTGGGACAGAGTACTCGACACCCAAAGTTAGGGGAAGAAAGGTTTATTAGCTCACAGTCTGCAGAGGTTTCAGTCTATAGTCCGCTGGGTCAGAAGCAGAGTGGGCCGGCGTGGCAGACCGGCAGCCGGCGGGCCGCAAAGTAAAGTGAGGAAAATGCAAGGAATGTATGCAAATAAGCAATGCAAACAAGCAGCTAGTTAAGCTTCTTCCTGTATCTTTATCTAGGCTACCTGCCCCCAGGGCGGCCTGCACTCCCACCCCCAATTTCAGTCTCACATCCTCGATCCCAGCAGAACAATGCCAAACCGATCAATGGATCAATTTAGTAATCACACACTCTAGATCCAGCTATCTCTTACCACATGAGGCTTTGGGGGGACATCTAGACACAAACCATAACACTACTCTTTATGGTTTATTCTGTATGTCATCTACGTTAATGCTCACAAAACTCTATAAGTACTTCATTATCTCTTGCTCCTTTTTTATTTGGTTTACCTTGTCTTCCTAGTATTGTTAGTCTTTTTTTATTTTGACGGTACATTTTAGATATACATAATGACAATTTTTATGATACGGAATTTGTAACTGTATACAGTATATCTTGCTGCTTCTTTTTTTTCCCATTCCCCTCCTCTCCCTTCAACTTCTCCTCCCTCTTTATTTACAAAAGCTTTGTTTCCCTTTTTTCTTCTATTCTTTTTTCTTTTGTTCTTCCATTCCTCCCCCCACCCCAGCCCCCCTTCCCCTTCCCATTTGAACAATTTCTTCCCTTTCCCAAGATAATGCATTTTAGTCCTTATTTACACTTTCAGTTTCTCACACCAGAGAAACAATGCAGTATTTAAACATAAATGAAATAAATCTTGTCAGTCTTTAAGAGACAACTCAATGCAGCAATGGCTAGTGTTTGTAGAGTCAAAGTTCAAACCACAGTAGTTCAAATCCTCTCCAAAATCCTCACTGCTAAACCTTTGTATCTATGTCTACACACTGCTTGGCAGCCAGTTCTTTCCCCTCATAGAAATTATCTTGGTATCATTTTTTTTTTTTGCCAAATAAAATAGGGAAAATATCAATAACCATTATATGATTATTATGACTTAAGTAGCATCAAAAGGCACACATTTGGGGCTGAGGATTTAGCTCAGCGATTAGAATTCTTGTCTTGCAAGAACCAAAAAATAAAAAAAAAGAAAAGGCACCCATTTAAATATCCAGGTTCAATGTTATATTTTTTTAAAATTTGGATGTTAAGTAAACTTTTATGGGAATTGAGTGTATAGCTCAAGTGGTAGAGGGCAAGCACTAAGCCCTGAATTTGATCCCCAGCACTATCTTCCCCAAAAAACTTGAACTAATAAACAAATTCGATCTTTCTTTTTACCCAGACAACCTAAAGCCCCCAAACTAGTGATTCTAACAGCACTGACTGTAAAATACAGTTAACATTTGTTGGTCTTCAGTGTAGTTTACCTCGCTGTGAACTCTTACTCTCTGCCCTTTGTAAATGGCACGTTTTTGGTTTTCCTCCTCCAACCTTTCCTTCTCCTGCTCTGGCTCCTTTCCAGTTCATCTTCTTAGACATATCGTTTATACACCAGCCTGCCACAAAATTAGTGTGGATTCTTCTTCTAATTTCACTCTGTAAACTCTTATTCAAGCTGAGGTCATCCCCTAGCATCCATCTCCCGCTGGTGACTGCAACACAAACCTCATTTCTGAGATTTGAACTCAGAGGCTCAGAACTGACTAATAATCCTTTCAATCTGAGTCTTTGTTCATATCCTGCACTGTTCATGGTCCCAACATAGTGTCACCAGGCTAAATGAGTGAGGCTGGAGATATTTAAACAGATTTATTGACAGAGTGAATATACTGAGTCAACTCTTTTAGGTTAACTCTTTCAACTAGATACTCTTAAAAATTTTTTTCTATCCACTCCTTCCTTAACTACCTCCTTTCTCTCTCTCTTCTCTTCATTGTCTCCTCCTTTCTCTTTCTCCTGTCTTTTTATTTTTTCTGCCTCTTGCCTTTTCTAATTCCAGTGATTTCACTTGATACCAAGTCTATTAAATCAAATCAGAGAAATCAGACATTAGTACCCAAAGGAGTATCTGTGATTTTTCTATATCTAACTCCTTTCCTTCCATTTGAGGGTAAGAGTAGACAGCTGCTCCTAAAACCACTTCCGTGGGCTGATATGCTCAGGACATACATCCCACTCCTGTTTCCTGCTTACCGTGTTTCACCCACATCCCCCTCCAACCTCACCACAAGCTTTCAGGCAGCCTGACCTGTCCCCTTAGGAAGGTTGCCTACTTCTAATCACAACACAGTCTGAGTTGGAAGAAAGCTTTTCTTCTCCCTTTTTCAGTACTTGGGCATTCAAAGACGATCTTCAAAGTGATCTAGTTTTATGTCCTTTCACAGATAAAATCTTTCTTGACACCATTTTCCCTCCAGAGCAAGTCCCGCTTCTCCACCCTCTCCCTGCCCACCTCAGAGAACCTATTCATTTCATTGCTGTGACTTCAAGCTGGGTTCAGAACTAGAGGTGGTATTTGTTTTCATTTTTATAACCCAAACTTGAGCATTCAACATAAAAACATTTTACAAAGAGCTCATCACAGTCCCCACCCTGAGTTGTTCAGGGTGAGATGGATTTCACCTGAGAGAGCCCTTGTACATCTCTATACTTAGGGGCTTGTATCACTCATGGCTGTCATCAAAAAGAGTGCTTTCTTTGAATTTGCCCAAATGACAGGTTTCAGGGCAATGCTTCAAAGCAGCACCTCTCTGCCACTGTCGTTAGGGACGAGGGTAAGTGGTGAGATGGTACCAGGTAGCACTAGGAGAGACGAGCTTAGATATGGCTCACAAAAGCTTTGGGGTGAACCGGGGCAGAAGAGGCTCATGTGCACGAGAATCTCAAATTCCAAAAAAGAGCTCATAATCACCAGTCGCAGGAAGACGTACAAATAACCAAGCACAATTTGAATCGTGTTGATTGCAGGTGTACTTTCCGTAAAAGGTACACTCCTGAACTGATTGTGTTCAAATGGCCACTTAATAATGCCAGATGGCTTTCTGGTAATTTTTTTCAGTCATCTATCCGAATGTGTGTGCCTTTGAAAGAAAACAATCACAGAAAAATACAATATGTTCCTTCCCATGAAAGTCCACAGTGACTTTGGTAATATAGGTACCACTTATTGTTACACAGTAATGGGAAAGTTACGGCCTGGCTGCAATGTCACATTTTCCTCTGTTCCTAATGAACACTGACATGTCTGCTCAATTAGCAATGACACGTATAAGCATATGAACCTTTGCTCTGATTCCAAACGAGTTTAATCGGACCATCAGGACACTTCCCTGTGTGATCAGATCAAAGCCCCGATGCAATGTGTCTTTTCAGAGCAGAGCAGAAACAAATTAATCATATCTCTCTAATTTTAAGTAGCATGTCTGAAGAGCCACTGGGGAACATCATGGCAGGGACACAGAGGGAGCCAGCCTCTAAACAGGTTCATGTTAGGAAAGAGACAAGGTGTCATGCCTGGCAATAGCCATTTGCAGTTTTCTGCTTTATAATTTTTCTCACGGAAATTCAAAATTAAATTAGCTCTCTTCGCTTTTAATAAGAGATATAAAAAGCTCTTTTTGGTCATGATGCGTAGCACATTAACTACAATTATATCAATATATCTTTCTCATCTTCTTTGTGCAGTTTTTTAAAAAAATTTTTTTCTCTCTATTCTCCTTTGGCAAGCTCTTTGGGAGCAACTTTAGCTAATAATTAATAATGAGAAGATTCTCCTGAGGAAATCATTTGGAATCATTATGCCCTTCTAATAAATCATCGTTTCAGAATCCTAATCAGCAAAATTTGGGTTCCAAATGTTAGGTAATTACAGTGGCCCATTGCATCTGGATTCATTACTATGTAAACATAACTAATTCTACTTTCAAAAGTCAATATAAAACAATGCAAATGTACATATATTTACGGTTTATGGGAGTCACATGGTGGGGAACTTTGAGAGAAAATCTAATATTGAAATGACTAAAGCTTAGGTTGTAATCGGTGCCTAAACTGTTACTCTTCCACCTTTGCTTGTTAAATTCAATTGCACTTTATTATTTCATTGGTCTCTGCAATAACAGCTGCAAACTGCTAGGTTCTTTCAACCGGGTTTCACACAACCATATCAATATTCATCTGCCCAAAACATAACAGAACACAATGCCATTGTTATCCACGAGGCTCTGTTGTACAATGCTTGGTAAAGGAAACCCCAGTAATCTTGAAAGCCAAAAGCAAAACAAATGGACACAGAACACAGGACAACGACCAGCTGCCAAAGACTCCCTGGCTTAATGAATGATGTAAGAAAGGTGAGGGGCAGCAAATCAACTCAACTGGGGTTGGAAATCAGATTCCTGCTTCTCGCCTACTTAGTTATAAACCTCATCTCTTTTAGTCTGCTATTTGTTCTGGATTCCCGCGACATACAAATTAAGAACTTTAAAACTGCATTTCCAAATATTGCTTCATGGAATTTTAAAAGTGGATTATGGCTCTTTCAGAGGATAAGTAAGGTAAGTGAGCAGTAGTCATGTCTTCTTGCACATTGGAAATACTGAATTTATTGTGTTTGTTCATTTGGTTTAGTTTATTTGGTGCTCAGGTTCCACCTACAGAGATTCTGCATGGAGCCCCAGCATCTGTGTTTCAGAAGCTCCACCGGAAATGCTATTTTACGGCCAGATGGAGAATCACCTGTGGGGAAAATCATAATTCTCGCTGTATTCCCTAGATGTGATGGAAGATGTGATCATAAGGCTAAGCTAAGGGGGAGCAGGTTTTCCAACCCTGAAATAAGATAGGACAGTCCTAACAGGAACATCCCCTCGTCCATGGATTTATTCAGCAAACACCAATTGCATGCCTACTGTGCATCATCCCTGTTCTAGTCATCTTGGTATAGCAGTGAACACATTAGACAAAGTCCTGTTTTTTACAGAAATTGCTGTCTGATCGAGAAGACAGATGTAAACCAGTTAACAAATAAATCAGATGGTTGAATACTCTTCAGAAAATGAAAATGCTGTGAACTAGATATGATGGAGTGCTGAATATAAAAAAATGCCCGGTGTGGGGCTGCAGAAATCTGGGGACATCTTCCAGGGGCAAGCACCCACACAGGCACCTGATATAAGTCTGACAGGTCTGACTAGGTATGTTGAAGGGATAGCTACCCAGGCTACCAGAAGCACATCGGGCAAAGCCTTCTTCATTATAGAAAAGAGCTCGAATTTTTTCTTAATTTGTCATAGAAAAATGCTGGGGTTGATTAAGTAGACAAGGTCAGAGAGTTGGAGATTTAACTCAAGTGGTAGAGTGCTTGTCTAGCAAGCCCGAAGCCCTGAGTTGGATCCCCAGCATCACCAAATAAATAAATAAATAAATAAATAAATAAATTAAATAAATAAATATAAATAAGTCAAAGGGGTCATCAAAACAACTTTGAATATAGGTAGGAGAAACAGACCTGAAAGAGTATCTTCACTGTTCTCTGTAACAACAACAACACCAACAACAAAAGGTGGCTATAACCTGTAGGGTTGATATCTGAGCTTCTGGGATTTTGCTCATTTCTTTGTTTTTCCAGCATCATAAAAAGTCACTTTCCCCAACCTTTCCTTATAGTGGTTCCTTTATAGCTTACAGCATCTGAAGAAATCACAAAACTTGGAGTCCAAGCAATAAGCTCCATTCTCTGAGTCCCTGATATGACTGCATTCAACACATAACTCCTGTCTCTATCACACATGTTTTGTAAATTTTTTCAACATTTTGAGCAGAGTAAAATTAGATAATTTTCCATCCTAGAATTGGTCAGGACATTAGGGTGATATAGGATAAAAACAGTGTGGTTTTTCTGGGGAGAGTAAGGTAAGCAGGGTTGTCTTCCCTATTGCTGTGTTTCTTACTTGTACATTATGCATCCACTTAACACTCAACCCAGAGAAGTAGGCCTTTCTTTTTTGTAGAATGTTTCACAGCTTCTAAAAGTAGATGCATACTTTAAACCCAGAACCCAGACTTTTTTTTATTACAAACTCAATGCTAGTAATCAATTTAACACATGTTCACTCCCAGTTTCAGCCTATAGCTTGATGACACAGAAGTGCGTGCAAAAGAGCAGCCAGGTCAGTCCTCAACACAGTCTTCCTCTTCCTTCCTTTCCCCCATCCATGGGAATGGCCTTGTTACACAGAATGACAGACAAATTTCTAATACATCTGTGAGTGATAGTGAAGTCTACTGCCCTCCATCCTACAAGCAAGAAAACAGAATCATACAGCTTGCTAAAAACAGAATCAAGTCTTTGCATCGGATCTCATTCTTAATGGTGCGCTGTTTTTCAACACACTAGGATATCTTTGGTTCTCCTAGAAATAATGTGTGCTTCAGTTCTGACTTACTCCAAGACAAGGATTATCAGTATCTTGAAATCTGCTTGTTTTCCAATATTAGCTTGGAATCACTGTTGCTCATAGGTCCACATTTGCTAAGCAGATTAGGGTTTTCTACAATCTGTACCATGTAAGACTTTGCGATATTGAGGCACTCTGCAATGTTGCCTGTTTAACCATAAAACTAGACAGAGGAAATGTGCTGTCCAAATTTTCCTCAATGACAATATCTATGTGTCTTTTTTGGAGACATCTGTTCTGCACGTTATTACCCTCACCTGGGATGTCCTTACCTCTTTTTGTGAGAAGATTACAGAACAAGCACATTGCCCAGGGCTCTGTCACTATTTGACATCATATTTTGCACAATCTTGGACAAAGGCAGTAATGGCTATAATTTGGTCCCCCCTTTTACGCCTGTGTGACAGAGTCATCCATGCATTTATCAAACCATCTGTATGCCATGCATTTATCATGCATAAACCATTCACTTAGCAAAGGCCTTTTGTATGCCGAGTACAGAGTTAGGTATCTGGAACACTAAGAGTCAAAAAGATATAATCCCTCCCTTCCAGGAGTTAAAATCCAGTGGAAAGAGTAATAGATTAAGAGACAATGACAGCACATATGATAAATCCTCTGGAACCCTCTGAGGACACATTTGTAGTTAGTTGAAGTTTACAAATTTTTAAATCTATATATCATATCTGAGGCAATTTACATTTGTCTTGTGGTTTAGATGATGTTCTATATATGACAATATGTATCTCTTTGTAAGCTATCAAATAAAAATGTATGTCTTTATAGTAAAGCATTATTATCTTTTTTTGTATGTGTGCTGGGGATCGAACTCAGGGCACGGTGCTTGCAAGGCAAGTACTGTAATCACTGAGCTATATCCACAGCCCCTAAAGCATTATTATTTTAACATATATATTTTGCCTTGTATACCGAATGAAATCTTTGAGGAAAGGTATTGTATTTTAGGCATTGTGTGAGTGTGCCTATCCTTTAAATGCAAGTTTCAAAGCAA
>PVJO010032038.1:0-13656 GCA_004026905.1 Hystrix cristata
GTGTGTCAGGGGAAACTGTGTGTATGTGGGAACTGTGTGTGTGTGTGTGTGTGTGTGTGTTAGGGGAAACTGTGTGTGGGCGGAACTGTGTGTGCGTGTGTCAGGGGAAACTGTGTGTGTGGGGAACTGTGTGTGTGTGTCAGGGGAAACTGTCTATATGTGTGTGCCAGGGGAAACTGTCCCCGTGTGTGTCAGGGGAAACTGTGCGTGTGTGTCAGGGGAAACTGTCCCCGTGTGTGTCAGGGGAAACTGTCCCCGTGTGTGTCAGGGGAAACTGTGTGTGTGTGTCAGAGGAAACTATCTCCGTGTGTGTGTCGGGAAACTGTGTGTGTGTGTGTGTGTGTGTGTGTGTGCGCGCAGTGCGCACGTGCGCACGTGTAAGCTCTCTGTACTTTCTGATAAAACTTAAAACTGCTCTTTAATAAAGTTTTAATATTTGAGACATTTCTCCCCAAATCAACAAAGAATACGGCCCCTGACTTGGCAGCTTTTCACTTCAGTGTTCCTAGTTACCTTCCAGGAGAAGGCACAGCCCCGTCTTGCAGCGCAGCCCTGTTTCTCTGTGCGGGCAACGCCCCGCAGGCCAGGCTGGAGCGGGAAGCGAGGCCGCTGACGGTGACCTTGAGCGGGGAGTGACCTTGAGCGGCCAGTGACCGCTGGCCGAGGGCGGCGCGGGGCTCCCGCAGCGCGCTGTACAGGCCGCCTCGCACTGCCGCGCCACGCTCCCGTGAGCGGGCTGCAGACACCCGGGGGGCGGTTTTACGCGAGCAAGCGGACGCCCTTCGGCTGGTGGCGTCCCGAGGTCGCAGAGTGAAGCCGTGGACGCGCGGTTGTTAAAGATAGGGGTCCACAGTAGCTCTCCAGAAGGTGAGGAGGTGGGTCGGTGGGAGAGAACAAGGCCTCACTGCTTATGCTGCGTAGCCCCAGAGGTACCTGTCAACCACCAGAGCCTCATACCGGGGTGGAGAAGTGAGCGCCACGTGAACAGTTTTCCTGCAGTTGAAAAATAAAGCAAAAATTGATGGAAAAACTTTTCTATACGTCTTTAAGAATGAAAGTGCTACTGTCAGTGTCCTTATACTCAAAGCAAAAATAGGCAAGTATTGTTCCAATTATTGTTCCAATAATTGCTTAGTGATTCACTCGTGAGAAAACAGCCCTCTGCAGGAAACCGGTGGGGTCTGCTGGGGTCTCTTCTACAGCCACAAGGGTCAGTTCTAGAGGAATGCTCATCTTAGAGCTTAGAGTGTGAGAGTCTTTTTGAATGAAGAATATTATATTTAAACAGACATTTTTACTGTGATGCTAGGCATTTGGTGGTTTCCTATACTGGAAACAATATAGCCATTTCTGAAAGAAAGCATATACTGAGGAGGAAAAGGAATACATATGTGTTTTGCTTAATCTAGTTGGAGAACACTTGTTTTAGTATTTCCAGAGCTAACAAAACAGAGGAAAATGAAAGATACCAGTCCTTAGGTCGCTGGCAACCAGACAATCATCTTCCCATATAATTGGGAATCTGTATTTCATAAATAAGTGAGGCATTAGATATGAATAAATTAATTAGCAAACACTGAAGTTAGAGGAAAAAAATCTTTATTGAAGTCTGACAGAGGAAATGCTTCAGGTTGAAATCAGGTCAGGGAGCGGTACTTAATATACTCTTTTTTTCTGTGAAGCAAGCAGGAAACTTGACATAAGTTCCCTTTATATGAAATGATATTGGCTTTCTAATTGCTTATTGACTGTGCACCAGGCTGTGTCCAGGTGTTATTGTAGATATGAAGACAAATTTTCCATAAAACCCCCCAAAGTGTTTATAACAACACAATAATATTTTTCTCCATATAATAATAGAAAATTCTAATCAAAGAGCACATTTATAAGATTGTTAAAATTTAGTTACTTGTGATTAGTGCATGATGATAATTAATATATATGATATTTAGAAGGTGCAAACTTTACATTTTTTCCTTAAGAGAATTCCTTATCATAATGTTATAGCTGCACAAACCTTAAAAATACCACTGTAATCAGAAACTAAAGTCTGAAGAACCCACCATTACCAAGCCGGTCCTATGCTATTTAGTGATTAACTTTAAAAGATAAAACGTATGAGAGATGTCTTGATACATGTATTTATTTCACATACAGAATGAAACCTGGAGCATTTCAACTTTTGCTGCAACATTATTTCTTCAAATATTGACAAATATGCAAATCTTGAGTTGACTGTTTCAACTTTTTTCTGGCATGAAGGAAAGGAACAGTTTTGTAAGAGTGTCTTAATTAAAATACAAAGATGTCTTGGAAATTTGAAAGAAAGAAATTACCTGTGCTCCTATCTCCAGGCCACAGAGTTAATTAAAATTTGAGACATACTATTTTTCAACTGAGAGCTAACATAATGATGGATTAATAAACTCTATTATCATCAGTTTCTAATCTAGAAGACTGTTTTAATTAACCAAGGAAAAATATTAGACTAACTTGAAATAAGACATTTCTCATCATTAGTTTTCAAATGAGAAAGGAGAAAAAATATTGCATAGGTGACTAAAAATGTTTAAAAAGTGAATCAGATTTTTTGTCATAATGGAAATATTTATTCCTTTACTCCCTCATTAAAGTCCTGTTTAAAGAGGTTGAAGGGAGGAGAGGGGAATGGGAAGAAAAGAAGAAGCAAGATATTATGTACAAGTACAAATCCTCCATGATGAATGTCATCATTATGTATTTCAAAAGTGTACCAATAAAATTAAATTTAAAAAATGAAAGAATCTCCTTTGAAGGCCAGCACTGTGAAAGATATAGCAAGCCACATGCTCAAAGCAGTTCAGCTTTGTTTATTTTGGACTGTACACGACATGTCTTTTTTTTTTTTTTCTTTTCTAATCTTAAACACAAAAAGTACTGGATATCCTTTTGTTATCAGTATGCATCAAAATATGAAGGAAGAAGATTAGACATAAAGTATTCCTTAGAAGGAGAATAAACAAGTTGTGCCAGTTGTAACAAGCCAAGGAATTCAGAACTATAACACTTGTAATGTTACTAGTAAATGGGGTAGAGCATGGGGTGCATAATCAAAATGTTAGTAATAAACAGGTAAAGAGAAAGAAAGTTATTCAAAGAGATGTCCTATTCTCAAATGATGGGACGTCTTCAGCAACGCTGGGAGCTTCGTCCCCAATGTAGTGGGCTTCTACCGTGTCTGTGTGGAATTCTGTGGTGCCTTTCAAGCCCTGAGAAATTGAGTAAGCATTATATATTTTCCCTACAGTAAGATATTCTCTCATTTGCTGTTTTCATCCAATATTCTAAAGAAGGGAAACTGTATCAAGATAAAGGTCTACTGTGTTCAGTAATGAATTAGACCCACTCACCATTATTAACAGGGGGAAAACACAGCCTGACCTTTCCTTGTTGCTCTTCATATCCTCAGGCTTGAATGCTTCTTCTTCATTACTTTGAGGATGTCAAAGTACAAACTTCAAAGGTGCAAGATGATTGATATGTGGTATTCACAATAGATTGTTTTAAGTAATACATGTATATAGTAGTTCATCTTAAACATTTCTTTGAAAATGAAAACTCTTTCTTACAGAGAACACTTAGAAACAGGGCTTCACAGAGAACTACTGTGCCGATGGCTGCCTCTTCTGCTATGCGTCTGCTGTAGGAGTCACTGTGCCTAAATATTTTGAATCTTTATGATGTTGTCCTAACTATGCTTGAAGATTTTTTGTGCTTTTCATCTTTACTGCCAATGACCCTCTCTTTTAAAAATCTTTTTTCTTAAAAGTAAGCAATCACAGCACATGGGCGAGATACCTCAGATTAAAATTCTCAAAGTAAATACGGAGCTTTTTGTGTTTCAGAAAAAAGGAAAGAAACAACTTGGACGGAAAGTTGGTTAAAACAGTTTCAGTCACTCATTATGACTATTAAGGAACAGGAAAAATCAATAAGAATTAATGATCTTTATAATTTTTAAATTTTTTTTCATGGAAGTAGAGCAAAGTTACCTGAAGGGGAAAAGGAAAAAGGGAATAAAAATCATTCAAGTTGCACAAAAATACCCAGACATTTGATTGGGTAGGCAACATATTAAGTTGACAATTCTCTTAAAAAGAGAAAACCAAAAGTTACGAGTCAGAGAATTAGGCAGGGAGAGTCACATGCAGTTTTCTATAGTGACTTCAAAAACGCTAGAAGCAGCTCTTCCTCTTCACAGGTGAAAGGCGCCGCCGGGGCCAGGAGAAGTCCACGAGGCTTTGCGAAGGGCGGCCGGCCGCCTTGCTGCCCAGTTCGTGGCTTCATCTTTTCATCGGATTTTACACACCATATGCGTTTAAATACCACCGCGGGTGCACTAGTAAATGATCTCTTTTAAAAAAACAAAGAAAATAAAATCTCAAGTTAGTGTTCCTCAACCCTGCTGAATACATATGTTTTCTTATACAATGTTGATTTTTTTTTTCTGGTAGTGTTTATTTAAAAGATCAGAAAGACAGTCCAACAGTGGAGTATTGATTTCCTTCCAATTAATGGTCACCTCGTACTACCATAGTAGGCAGATCACACCTCACCTTGTCGTACCTCTCTTTTTCAGAGGTACCCTGGGGCGGGGTGGAAATTAGACAGGGAATGAGGGGTGTGGGGTGACAGTGTAGCCAGCATGAGGACTCTTGTGAACGGCACCCTGTGAGCAGGGTCAGACTGTGATCAGGTCTTTAACCTGATGGACTCAGACTCGGGGAAACAAACTTTCCAAACTTTCTCTGTGTCTCCTAGTCAGGAGAGGGACAATCAATGGTTCGCTCTTGTTCCCGAAAGGTCTGTTTCGTAGAATACGATCAGTGACTGTTCTGCAAAGTTGTGGCACCAACTCAGCCTGCACCGCCACCAGTTACAGGACTCCTCTGTAATGTCTTCTTCCCTTCTTACATTCCGAGGCAAATTCATCTCAGGTTTTACAGCCTTCGCCCATTTAGAGACTCTTGTGTTCCTTTTAATCAACTTGTTGCATATACATTGTAAGTCTTCAAGGCAGAGTCAAACCCATTTGGTCTTTTCTGTCTACCCCTCCCTCCCTCCCTCTACCTCTCTCTTCCTGCTCTTTCTCTTTTCCTCTCCATCTATCTATCTATCATCTATCTATCTATCTATCTATCTATCTATCTATCTTCATCCACCTATCCATCTCCTGCCTCTTCCTCCTTTGCCTTGTTTCTCTCATTCTTTCCTCCTTTCTTTTTGCTCTTCTCTTTTTTGTTTTAACTTTTTGGTCTTAAACAGATTTTATGAGCAAAGAGCAGCTAGTCTGAAATCTTTCAAAAGTCCTTTGATGATTTAGTAAATATACTTTCTTCAGAAGTGAATTAACTCCTCTGGAGTTAACTACTTTCATTTCTGTCATTAATGGTGTTAATTTGTGTAATTTGAAGCTAGTCTGTTTAAAACCTATGAGGATTTTTTGCTTGTTTGTTTGTTCTTTTGAGACAGGGTCTCACTATGTAGCCCAGGCCGGCCTCAAACTCACTGTGATCCTCCTGCCTCAGCTTCCTGAGTGCCAGGATTACAGGTGTACACTACCACACTCGGCCAAGGATTTTTCCAAGTAACCAGAAGAGTAGTAGGGACCATTCAGTGTTAACCTGATGAGTTCCCATGTATTTCCTCCAGTACTTACATCAACTCTGCAGGGAAGGGTTCATTATTCTGCTTTTATAAGGAAGGAGACGAGTTCCATTGCTTCAAGCAGATTAAATAATATTACCTGTTAAACACAAAAATGAACCACTTGCATCTTTGTTAAACTGAAAAAATCTAAAATATTGTTTCTAGGAGGGAAAATGATAACTCAAAGCTAGATTGGTGACATTCCAAACACTCTTTTCCTTTTCCTTCTGCTATACCGCAGAGCTCTTAAGTTCTACACCAGAAAGAAGCAAAGAAACTAATTAAAATCCATCCCAAAGAAAAGGCAACCAAAGTTTGGTTTATTTAATCTTACTCTAAAAAGGAAAGCCCTACCACCTTGAAAAAAAATTTTTTTTTTTAGCTTGTATCATTTTTCTTAAAAACCAAAAATAGAAGACCGATGCTGGCTGAGAGGTGTTTTAATGACGTAATACCCCAACCCCAGTTGCACGCAAGAAAGAGTCAAGGGAAATACGAGAAACGGACCACGCGTTGTTAAGTAGGAGTCATCGCTAAAGGAGGGCACTGTGGCTCTTTTATTGATTTTTCCACTTCCTACTTTTCGTATTTTCTCATCTTCCTATGGTAAGTACAAGTGACTGGTATGTTAAATCAATAAAAGAGAAAAAATGTTTTTGATGTTATCGGCTTACATTTTTACCGTGAGCTAAAAAAAGGAAAAGAAAAAGCAATAGCATGTATCTGGTGATTGCGGATTGTTTGTAGAACATACTTTAATCGGGCTTGGAGAGTGTGGGAGCCACGACGGGCACCCTACCTGATGGATGGGAGCAAAGAGGTCTTAGCTGAGTTACGCCTTGGAGTTTAATTACTACGCGAATGAAGAATTAAGACTTTAACACCCAGTCGGGCCCTCACTCATCAGGCCCCCAACACCCCCTTTAGTAACACGTCCCCGCAGGCACGCGGAAGGGGAGCGAGCAGGGTGCGCGCTGCGGCCCTGGAGGCAGGAGCTGCCGGCTTGGACCCGGCAGGAGCTGCACGGTTGCTTCCCTCCAGGCCGAGTTCTCCCACAGCCCTGCGATTCACCATAAGCTCCCTTCCACGTTTCTCCCCAACAGAGAGAGAAAGATCCATTTTGGGAAGTTGTTTTTTAAGTCTGGTACAGAATTCTGATGTAAATCACTGTCATCAAAATTATTTAATGCGAAAGCTGCAGGCTCCGAGCCCCCACCCGGCGGGACCACAGCGCGCTCCAGGTTTGTGCTCTCCGCCTTGCAGGAAGCCCAGGTGGGCCGCGCTGCGTTGTGTGGCACAAGGCGAGAGGCCTTGCTTCGCTCACTCACTCCCGGAACATTTCTGCAGATGCTGATCATAAGACAAATGTGAAATGGTCCCGGGCTTCGGGAAGCCAGGCGAAGGGCCGGGGGTGGTGACTGTCTGTGGTCTCTGCTTGAGGAGGGCGCTTAAAAGAGCCACCCGGTTCGGTTCTTGAGTCCTTGAACCCATCCTGAGGTCGTGTGTGTGTGTGTGTGTGTGCGTGCGCGCACACGCACGCGCACTTTTATACATGTATACGTATGTGTGTGAATGCACTTCAGAAAAGAAAGCCAGCTTTGGCATTACAAAACCTGATTTCAAGGCACGGTAATGATGCTTACTACGTAACCGTGCAAACGTGGACAAATCATAAAACACTATACAAATAATAATACATATGCATGCGGATGTATAAAGTACACACTTACATGCGACTAAAACTCTTTCTCAAGTTATTGAACCAGGAACATATTAGAGATTTGAGAGGAAAATGGAAGAAAGGTGACTTTCTTTTTCGGGAAGAGTGACTTTCAGTAAAAAGATATGTGAAAGAGTACAAGATGAAAATATGTGGTAACATGGTTTTTATAGTTAATTTTATTACTATGTCATTCAATACATATTAATTTATTTAATAAATAGTGTAGCTGATGCGTACAAATGAGCACATTAATAACAATGTGTCTCTCATTGCCTTCCTCCCCCGGCACAGCAAGCACCATGGTGGTCTATGCTGTATTTGTAAATATACAAAACAAAACAGCAAGATACTACATAGTCTTTACACACTTTGCCCTTTTAACGCCTTAAATTTTCAACGACGTTTTGAAGCATTCCAAACATGCAAAATAAGACATAACTGCCTAATATTACCAGGCCAGCCAGGAAGCTCACAGTGCCTTGGGACAGAGACCTTCCGTGGACAGGAACAGAATGACTCTCTCTGCAGTGGGGACAGCTTTCTATAGAGAATAAAGAAAATCTGACACCTTGGATCACACCCAAGTCCTGCTTCATGAAAGCATAACAAAAACATCGACGTTTGCCCCAGTTTCTTGGAAACTTCACAGACGCTGTTGAGGTCATTTGAGCATCGCTTCCATCTCATTAGCACCTTGCGCTCTTGGTGTTTTGAACGTCTCAAGCATAAGTTACAACTTGACATGTGTATCCGTGTAGATAATGCTACATAATGTGGTTATTTCTACTGGTATTTAAGTTTACATGAATGGTATACCACAGTACCAAACGCTGCGATATTCTACACCTTGGCTTGTAAAAAACCACTTGTTTTCGTTAGATCATCTTGACACATACTCCTCTAGTGCATTTTAAAGTGCTACATAGTATTCCTCTATACGATTATATCATAATTCATTAATCTATTTCTTGTTAAATGACTTTTTTTAGAAAGCATGCTGCAAAAAACAGTTTTGCATGCACATCCTTCTGTACATGCCAGATTTTCCTGAAGTTACTTAGCTAGATCGACTTGCTAAGTTGGGGGTCGTCAACCTTCATGGACATTTTGAAATTGCTCTGCTGCCTGTGGAACTAATTCGCACACTCACAAGCATGTGTGAGAGTTGTAGTTACCCTTCAGCTATGACATCTCTATCATTATGGTTTAAGTTTTGTCGGTCTGAGATGAGGTCTCACTGCTATTTTTCATCTTATTAGTAGATGTATCTTTTCATGTTTCTTATTCATTTAGGTTATCTTTCTTTGATTGTTTGTTCATAGACTGTTCATTCTTGATTGATTTTTTTTAAAATTCCTTGTCTTTTATAGAAGTTACAAACATCTTTTCAAAGCTATGTGTTTATTTTTTCACTTTATCTTCTGGTCTTTGTTGAATATAAGAGGTTTTTTTTTAATCTCCTTATCATCAAATAACTAGTTTTTTGGGACATTTTTTGTGCCTTGAGTAAGAAATTTTTCCACATCAGAATTTTACAAAATATTCCATATTTTCTATCAAAAGCTGCTTTTAACATTTAGATCTTTGATCCATCTGGAATATATTTTTGTATATGGTGTGAGAATGGGATGCTGTTTTATTTTATTTTTTTTTCTACACAGCTAAACAATTGCTGTAGTAACGTAGCAGTGAGCGAACAGCCCCGCCTTTCCTCGTTGATTTGTGATGCCATGTTGGTCTCCCTTCAAGTTTCCACACAAGCAAGTGTCTGTTTCTGGATTCTCTATTATGTTCCTCTGGTTTATTTGATTTTTCTTGTGCCAATACCACACTGTCTCATTTTCTATAGCCCTATAAATTCTTGATATATTTGGTCAGGCAAATTTCCCCCTCCCCCAACTTATTCTTCTTTAAATTTAGTTGGCTCTTCTTGATTTTTGTGCTTCCATATTAATTTTAGGATTCACTTGTCGAGTTCCATAAAGTTTCTTTTGGATTTTGATTAGAATGCTATATTAAGTTTATAGATTTTTGGGGAAGGGGGAGATTGACATCTTTGCAATTCTTGAATGCAGTAGTATATCTCCGTATTTGATTTTTTTTGTTCTTTAAAAATATTTTATTTTCCCCATAGAGTTCTTAACTATCACATATTAAGTTTATTTCTAGGTACTTTATAGGGTGTTTTTCTATTTCATTGTCTGGCAAGTCTTATTATTTTGTTGAAATGCCAGTGATTTTTGTACGTTGGTTTGAATCCAGTAAGCTTGTGGAACTTTATTTGTTCTAGTAGATGAAAAGCACTTGGGTTTTCTTTGTTTAAAATTACATTACTTACAAATAAAGATAGTTTATTACTTCTCTTTCAAACCTTATACCACTTAGTCCCTTTCTTCCCATATGGCCCTGGATGGGATCTTCAACCCGCTGCACACTACCTGTGGTTATACTGATGTCTTTCTGTTGCTTCTGGGAACACAGAAAATCTCAACTTTAAGCTGATAGCTTCAGGTTTTATTAGATACTGTTTCTAGCTTGCCATGATGATTAGCTTTGCATTGACTCGCGTGAACCACATGGTATCCAGATATCTTGGTCAAATATCATTCTGGATGCATCTGATATGGTGTTTCTGGTACCAACTAATATTTGAATTCATAGACCGAGTAAAGCAGATGGCCTTCCCTAACAGGAATGGCACCTATGGAAGCAGCTGGACAAAAACCTGACTGCACCTCCAACCCCCAAGTAAGCAGTAACTCCAACTCCCTGACTGCCTTGAGGCTGGGACATTAATCTTTCCTGTCTTCGATGCAAACTAGCATCAGCTCTTCCTACATCCTGAGTTGGCATCTCTGACTGGGCCAACTCTATCAGCCTCCTGGTTCTGCAGCTTGCCGGGTGAGGAGCTTGGCACTTGTCGACCTCCATAATCATAGGAGCCGATTCCTGTTAATAAATCTGTTTTCCTGGAGAACTCTAATGCATTTTCTAACACATTTTATCTGTGAATCAATTCAATCTCTCCAGCTCTGCAGCTACCTCACAGAAGCCAGCAAGTCATGTCATATGAGGTACTGGCATTGCCTTTGAGTGGTTTTGCTGTCAATTATAAATGCCTTACTTGGTAAAGGTTTTTCTCTACACATAGCCAGAAAGCTTATTTAAAACACGAATCAGATGACAACTCCTCTTCAGAAAACCCTCTGAAGTTTTACCATCACATTTAGAAACAAAAATCCCAAATCCTTACTTTAGGGTATAAAAATCAGACATGACCTGGGCTCTAGCAGCCTCTTCCATCTCATCTGCCATCTTCGAATCTGCCCCTGTGTCCATGGCAAGCTCCTTCGGCAGCATGCTAGCAGGGTTCTTGGCCCAAGTAAATCTCTGCCTGGGATCCTTCGCCTTTTGAGTCCTCTGCCTGATGTGTTCACATTAAAAATGTGTTTCTCTTATTCCCTCCCTGCATCCAGGTGTCTGCTCAAAATAGCATCCTTCACCTCATTCAGTCTCAGAATTCTGCTTATATCAGCATACTATTCAGTTTATTGATTTGATTATTGTCTGGTTCACCTACTTGTCTATAAACACTATGTGTGAGAGAAATTTTCTTTTTATTTCTATAGCTCCTACACCGGAAACAATGCCTAACACAGTTTGACTCAACAAACAAAAGCAATGATTGCGTTACTTTTTTTCTCGCATTTTCCTGCATCTACTATGTGCTAATACATTGATATATTTTGCGATATTGAAATAGCTTTTCATTCTTGGAATAATGTTACTTGAATGCGATGTGCGTGTACTTTTAGTACATGACTTAATTCTGTTCGTTAATATTTTATTTTGGATTGCTGCACTTATGTCCATATGGAAATCATTCTGCAGTGTTCTTCTGTGCAGCACATTTGCCTCGGGAGTGTTAACAGTATTTTGACCTCACAAATTCAGCCAGACTGCTTTTCTTCTTCTTTTTCTAAATATTAAAGAATTTATTTTTAAAAAGGCAAATTTTTCTGTTTAGAAAGTTTGTTAAAATGCATGTGTAAAGTTGTTTAGGTCTGGTGTCTTTGGAAGAAAGATTTATAGCTAAGAAATTAATTTCTCTAACAGTAACTGGTTATTCATGTTTTCTTATTTTTCTCATTTACTTTCATTATTTTTCAGAAATTACAATTTTTTCTAAATTTTCAATTGATACAGTACATTCCTATTATTTCGAGTAACTACTGTATCTGTATTTATGTCTCTTTCATTATTAATTATTTATAACTTTTTTTTGAGACAGGTTCTCTGTTGCTCAGGTTGGGCTTGAATTCACCACAGTCCTGCTTCAGCCTCCTGCGTAGATGGGATTATATACAGTGTGCACCACCATGCCGGGTTCATTTAAAAATTTTTATCAGAGCTCAGGGTTTAAGGCTTATTAAGTCTCTGTCGTATTTCTTTACTTTCTAATGCTTAATTTCTGCTCCCATCTTTATTATTTCCTTAGAGGAGATATATTTTCGTTTTCTTTGTTATTTCTTTCCAGTTCCCTGAGTTCAACACTTAACTGATTTGTTTTAAATTTTTATTTTAATATAGCATATTTAAATATGCTAAAGGCTCTAATTTTGCTGTATCTGCCAAGTGTTAAATACTGTGTTACTTTCATTGTTCCTTACATTTAATTATTTCCCTAACACACAAAATACATTTTAAAATCCAAATATATATGAGTTCCTTAGAACTACTTTTTAATGTTAATTTCTTACTCAGTTGGATTGTGGTCAGGGAATGTGGTCTACATAATATTAAGTTCTTAAAATCTATTGAATGTCCTTGGTGGCCTAACATATGGTAAATTTTTAAAAAATAACTTCTACATTTACTTTAAAAATGTATATTTTTATTTGAAGGAGTATAGAGCTATATAGATGTATTTCCTTGAAGCACCTATTTCCCATTTTTGTCTACCGAACATAATTTGAAATTTCAGTAAGTATGTATAATTCATGATACGCATTCTTCACAGATCATTGTTTTTATTATTGTGTGATGGGTTCCTTCAGTTCTAGTAATGCCTTTTGCTTTCAATTCTATTTTAGCTGATATTAATATTATCACAACAGTTTCTTGTGTTCCATAGTTGCATGGTATATCTTTTATTGCATCTTTAATTCACAGTGTAAAGAGGTTATGAGATTTCCCTTGGGTACGCACACACAGAGGCAAAGCTTTGACCAGTCTCATTCTCAGCCTCTAAACTATGCCGTCTCCCTACAGAGTTTCTAAACCTGGAGCCCAGTTAGTCCCAATTATCAGGTCTCCTCATTCTGATGATTTCTGCCTGGCAGATACATTTGTCCTGTGTTTGATCCTGTCTGTGCCCTTCTGTTCTTCTCTCTCTGTTTCTGTCTGTCTGTCTGTCTGTCTCCTTCTCTTTCTCTGTCTCCCTCTCTCTGTTTCTCTCTCTTTGGATCATTACCATGCCCTTCTGGCTCTGTACATTACGAATTTCTTGGCAATTACTCACTATTACATATAGAGCTGCCTCATTATGTTTAATTATGCATAGTATTTCACAGTATAGGCTTCATATTACTTGATTAGTCCCAAAAAGATGGACATTTGGGTTACTTTCAATAGCTTGGTATTATCAACAATACTGAAACAAATACCTTTGTACATAATACTTTGCAAATACTGGAGTATGACTGTAAATTCCTAATGATGAAATTTCTGTGCCAAGGATTATATGTACTTCCTATTTTACGTATTTTTCACTACTGCACAATTGTTTTCTATTGTGCTGAGTAAGCTGTACTCCCAGAATACTCCAATGAATACATAAAAAATATATGTATTTTTAGGGTACTCAGTGATGTTTTGATACGTGCATAGATTGTGCAATGTCTGAATCAAGATAAGCACCTATCTCCTAAACCATTTATCATTTCTTCTTGGTAAAAACATTCTAAATTCTTTCCTCTGGGCTATGGGTGCAGCTCAGTGGTATAGTGCTTACACAGCATGTGTAAGGTCCTGGGCTGGACTAACGGCACTACAAAAAATATCCTTTCCTCTACTTCTTCCTCCTCCTCCTCCTCTTCCTCCTCCTCCGCCGCCGCCGCCGCCGCCGCCGCCGCCGCCTCTTCTTCTTCTTCTTCTTCTTCTTCTTCTTCTTCTTCTTCTTCTTCTTCTTCTTCTTCTTCTTCTTCTTCTTCTTCTTCTTCTTCTTCTTCTTCTTCTTCTTCTTC
>PVJO010032039.1:0-13663 GCA_004026905.1 Hystrix cristata
ATCTTTCACTAGTGAATGTATAAATCACGGTATATCTAGAAAAGGGAATATTACTCCAAGACAAAAAAGAAAAAATCAAGCCACAGAAAAGACATGGAGGAACTTTAAGTACACACTGCTAATGAAAGAAACCAGTTGGACAAGACTATATACTGTATTATTCCATCATTTTTGGGAAAGGTGAAACTATATAAACTGGAAAGAAATCAGAGCTTTCCAGGGCTTTGGATGGATAGAGAATGAAATGAACAGTTAAAGTACAGAGGATGTACAGAATGGTGAAACTATTTCCTGTGAAATTAGAAAATCAGATATATTACCTTTGCCAAAATCTATAATACTGTGCAGCATAAAGAGTGAGCCTTAAATTATGGGCTGTAGCTTACAATAATGTATCAATATTTGTATGTTAATTGCAAGAAATACACCTCATTAATAAAAAATGTTAACAGTAGGCAAGAATGGGAAAAGAATAATATAGAATTCTTTGCACCAGCTGCTCAATTATTCTGTAAATCTAAGACTGCACTAAAATAATTTTTTTAAAAAACTACACATACGTTAAGACACAAGCACGCGTGCATGCGCGTGCGCACACACACACAGAGAGAGTCAAGAATAGCTACTATGAAAACTATAGCCATTACAAGACAGTGAAGAGTATGTAGAGAAGCGAAACCCTCATATATTGCTATCAAGAATGGAACACAGTATTGATACAAAAATTTTAAACCTTCTTGAAAGGTTCAATCCATATATAATATAAAATCCAGCAATTCTATTCCTAGGAGTATACCCAAGAGAAATTAATATATCCACACAAAGACTCGTACAGCACATGAGTTTTCACAGCAGCTTTACTTGTAACAGCCAAAACCTGAAAACAGGTTGCGAACTGGGCAAACAAAATGTGGCAGTCAGGCAGAAAATATTCAGCTATAAAAAGGAACAAGTCACGGATCCCTTCTATGACCTCCATGAACCTCAAAAATATACCAGCGGAACAAGCCAGACATACAGGATGACATAAAGTATTATTCTGTTTACTTAAACATCCTAGAAAAGAAAAATCTTAGAGCAGAAAGCAGATAAGTGATTGCCTAGGGCTGGAGGTAGGAGTGAGGACCGACTGTAAATGGGCATGAAGGAAGTTTATGGGGTGACAGAAATGTTCTAAATTTGGACTATGGTGGGTGGTTGCACTATTCCTTAAATACTACTAAAGTTACTGGAATTGTTTTAGGAAATAGAAATATACCTCAGTGAAGCTATTAAGAAATATTTGAAGAATTTCTTGATGGAAAGAGAACAGAACCATTTCATGGTGTTCAAATAATCAGAACAAAATTCTAGGCAGCTAAACTTTTAGTCAACATGAAGGAGCACATACCCTTGTAATCCAAGTTCTTCATGGGAATAACATCACTAAATGAGATATCCTGCTTTGGTAGTTTGGTGGCCAAACTAAGAGACTTTCTAACTTTCTTTGTCAACAGAACCTGGATTATCCAATGTGACTAGCTAGATAGTCGGTTATCTGCGGCTGAATGGATTCTAACAGATACACCTACCTCTTAGTAGAAGTAGTCCTAGAGCTAAATAACCCCCTGCCAGGACAGGCATGATATATTCCTCTAAGAGCGAGGAGATGCTAGAACTAGTTGGGATTTTTAAAATACAGTATTTTAAGCATACTTTTTAAAAGCACCTGCATTGTATATGTGTTCTTTGAAGAACAAACAAAGCAACTGTCACTATAGATTTATTTACACAGATGCCTTCTGTCCCCAGGGAAACTCTGAAGCTCAAAGTACTTCCCTAGGAGCCACAAGGCATGCAAAAGTTTAAGATGTGGCCTCTGCCTTGAAGCTGCTGGCAAGATCTTTTCTGGGGTCGCAGGTGGACACACCTGAAGCTATTAGCAGGTATGGGACACTGTCCAATGAAGATCCAAATTGTAGGGTATAGATACAATTAAATTCTGTAGCTGCTAAACCACAGTTGTCTTTCAGAACTACCACGATTAAAATGTGCTACCCGATGGCAAAACCATGCAGCTGACAGAACTGTCCACACCCACAGTTATTTCAAAACAGAGGTTAAATAGTCCTGGAAGGCTTCTGACACCATCATGCTATTGGACAATACCCATCAAGTGCCTTCATGAGGACAAGAGAAATCAGCGCTTTAGAAAGAAGTCATATAAAAACAGACTCCCAAAGATCATTTGGGGATGTGCAAATTCCATAGTGGGTTCTTTCTTGAATTTCTCTCCTCTCTAGTGTCTATATGTGAGATATGAAAGTGAAAGTTTTGATAGATAAATGCAATTCAAGTACAGCTATCATGACAGCATAGCAATTGGATTTTTTTCTTTACAGTTTTCCATCTGTGGCTTGTCTTCTGTTACTCTGAGAGTTTTCAGAATGGCAAAATCATAAAAACCTAGGTTACTTCAATAACATGTGAAAAAGGCTCCAAGCTAAGGAATTTTAATAGGCACTGTTAGCAGGATTAAATCCCTTTAACGTATGCACTGGTAGGATTAATAAATGATCTACTATAAATATTTTCTCATTTGTAGCTGATTCTAATAATCAGAAAGTGGAACTGGAATTGCTTTTGCAGGACTTTTGAGTCATCTGCCATCTCTCTCTGTCCCTCAGTCCCTCTCCCTCTCCCCCTTACCCCGCTTTGTTCTGTCTCTCCTGTTCCCTTCAGTCATTAATGAATTTGATTTCAAGAGGTTGAAGACATGGTTGGTAGATGGAATCTGGGAGATAATTTGTTCCATGTAAAGTCACCTGGCTCTCAGGGGCCCGAATCCACAAGCCTTGCTCCTTTAACACTATGATCACGTGAGGTCTGAGTTGCTAACAGTTCATCCTCCTCAACCTTCGTCATCTCAAATTTGGTGTTTAAATCTGCAGACAATTTTTTGTTCTTGAGAGAGTTTTTGAGATAGAAACCCTTAGAAATGGGATGAAAACAGCTCAACTAAAATGCTTTTCTTAGTGATTTCCCATGAAAATTGATAAAAATTCATTTCCATTGCAATGTTCATTCAACTTCTAATTAGCACTCACTGTCTGACCTCATTATTCCCCATACCTAAATTTCACTTTTTATCAAACAAATCAACTTGTGATGCCCTTTGCAAAAGAACACTTCCTGGACAGCCTTGAGGTGCCTAAAGAACTAAAGTTAGTCACTGTCAGTAGCTTTTATTTATTTTTTTACCACGGAGCAAATATGCTGTAGTGGCGTATTTTAAATCCTATATTTTCCCTGATTCCCTTCTGAAAGTTGTTCCCTTTTTACGTTTTCTTAACATAATTTTCAAAGCATGAAATAAGTACCTGACAGAATACTGTTTTGCTTTCACTTTTTACAGTATCTCTTCAAAAGTTATTCATGTGGATATTCTGACTTGTAAACTGATTTTGTAATGAAGTCAAACATTTCTTGCAGAAGGAACTTTCTCCCTCAAAAATGTGTGTATCAGGCTTGGGAATGGAGCTCAGTGACAGACCACTGCAACAAAAGAAAATGAGAATGCCAAAAACAAAACGCTGGCTGTCTAGGGGTGTGGCACAGTGGTAGAGGGAATGCTCTCAGGAGACCCTGGATGCAAGCCCCAGCACCAAACACAGAAAGCTGGGAGTTCAAATACTGGTCACCATGACACCTGTGCAGTGCTTACCTGGACCACTGAATATCAGCTCAGATGATATATTTTCAATAGGTAATTCACATAGAGAAATGGTATAACATAGTTGGTGAATGGCACTAATACTCTGGGATTAAAACCACCCAAGAAATGAAGAGTGTCTTTTTTGTTTTTTTGTTTTACATTTTAGGAAGTCAGCCAGGTAACTATCCTGACTGCAAGAGTCTCTATAATAGAATTACGCATTTGACTTGTAATTACTTGGAACTGGAGGAAAATGTAGCATCTTAATTTTATTAATAGTTGGTAGTTGATGTTGTTTTCCTTCCTAAGCCCCATCTACTACTGGTGAGGAGAAAATAGCTAAAGTTGAATCAGATTCCTAAATTTGATCTGGTTGTTTATTCAGCCCTTTTAGGCTATGTTCAATCTGTCAAATGGGCCTTCTTTCCTTCTCATTGCCTCTTTGCCTAAGCGAGCATCTGGGTAAATGGAGAATGTGGGGTCACGTACATTCCAGTGAAGTGGGGGGAAAGGGGTGCCTTGGGTATATGCTGCCCAGCACCTCTGGGTCTCTGGAACAATGCCCTCTGTCTACCCAGCTGCTGGGTATCCTTCCAGGCACAGCACTGGAACTGTAGCCATTGAATCCTTGGTCCATTCTCATGGCTTGGCCAACGTTCTCTAGGACAGCCTTTAGTTTTGTGGCCTCATCTCAGCCCTGGAGCTTCTATGGGTGTTCTGTGGTCCCATCAGGCTGCTGACTGTTTAGTAATTCAGTACACAACATTTCTTGCCTTTCCAGAGTGAGCCCAGCAGGCAAGCCCATTTCAGAAAGACAGGAGCTTCCCTACTCCCTTCTCTTCCCGGTTATTCTCTCTTACAGGCAGATAAGTGAATTCAGACATTCAAATTCAAGATAATGCCCTGTTACAAATGTTGACAGTCTTGCTGTACAGTCCTACATGTGAATGTCAGAATCAGGATACTGTCCGGATGTTTTCCTTTGCTTCTCTTCTAAAATAAATTCCAACCATCCTCAAGACAGATGGATGCCTTGGGGATAAATGTCATAGAGGTGAAAAGACAAAAGAGAAAAGCACATTAATAACTTTCAGAATATTATTTCCATTGCATTTCCAAGTCAGTACCTCCCAAACCCTAAGTTGATCTACTAGGTGTTGAGTATCATTAGAGGTTCAGGACCAACATTTTATAAATGGAATGGAAAAAGACCATAAACAACAGAAAACATTAGAGTGCATCACACATTAAAAACCAAATACTGTGTGAAAGTATTGCTTCATATTTTGAGGAGAATTACCCTAGATTGCTAACTGGAAAAGATTTTTTCAAAAAATTCGGAAACCACAGTTATTTAGCTGGCTTACAATACCTTTCCTTCCCCTATTCATCCATCACACCATACCAATTTTCCCTCTAAAACATCAATGAAGTCACATTACTCCTATTCAAATACAATGATGGCTTCCTATTTCTTAAAAAATATCAAGCTCTTGGTATTCTGGGCACCTGGGCCACCGTTCTTCTTGATCCATATTTTCCTTTCATTTGATGTTCCCCCTTCTTCTTAGCCAGCCTCAGTGTACACTTTAAGGTACAGTTTATAGTATTTGCCTTTGAGGGGTGCCTTCAACCAGAAAATCTAGGGTGAGAACAACAGAAAATGCACATGGCGGTAGATTGATAATAAAAAAGAATCTCACTAGTTTGTAGTCAGCAAGGACTCCATTAGAGGATATGTGAAGAGAAATTCCACTTTTATCACTTTTTCTTAACTATATATATAGTAGCTCACAGGAAGCTAATTATAGCATCCAATTAGCCTTAGGAGACAATGTAAGAAACAGAAAAGAATTATTAATAAGTAGTACACTATTCTTTCACATGTGAAAAGTTATCTAATGTGCTTTGGAATTTTTACAAACTCATTTACTCACATAGTATATATTGAGCCTAATATTTGTTTGCAATCTTTCCACTCATTATCAGAGAGGACTTCACTTCAAAGGAAACTAGAGATAGACCATAATATCTCTAGTTTCGATCAAATTACAAATGACTACGGCAGTGAAGTGTACAGTTCAGTGGTCCAATGTGACATGTGTATTCACTTGTGAAGTATTGCCATAATCAAGATATTAAACATTACTGTCAAAACTCAAAAAAAAATGACTACAGCAAAATTAGTGGTCCTACATACCAGAAATCTAATAGATGATTTCTAAATAGAAGACAAAGTGAGAATTTTACAATTATATTGTTTAAAAGAAGGCTGAATAAAAAAAACAAGGAAACGATTTTCTAAAATCATGTAATTTTGTAACACTTGAAATACAGTACCTTACTCAGAATGCTTGGGCCAGTGTAGAATCTCTACTGTACCGCATTCCTGCCTAGTTATCCAAAAGACAATTAAAATAGTAAAACCCTCTTGCCTAGAACACACATACTCCAGCTCCTTTCTAACATGTGCTGCTAGAACACCCCAAAGCACCTCAGCAACAGCCTAGTCCAGAACAAGTATCAGACCACAAAACCATCTTCTCAACTGGCGTTAGAAGACACAGTCCACCCAACAGTGAACAATCTTGCACTTCCACCAAACAAAACAAAAGAAAACAAACAAACAAACAAAAAACCCAACAGGCATGTTGAAGGCTGGCCTCTGAAAGCAGATTCACCATAGAATAAGACTGAGGTTCACATGCTCCTCAGGCAGCCCATGCGAGAAGGCCACAGAGCACTTTAAAAGAGCAAACTAAATTCATCATAAGCAAGATATAGGGAAATTCCAATTAAATAAAGTGCTTCATAAATAGGTTGTCCTTTGATGTCTAAGACTACAGGATTAAATAAATTATGGTACATCCACACAATGAAATACATAAGAGTCATTAAAAATCATGTTCTAGAATGTAATTAACATTGGAAATGCTATCATATAAAATCTTATATGAAAAGCAGGTCATAAAAACAGAATCAATTTCCAGTTTGTTTTTTAAAAACACATATACAGACTAGAAAAAGACATCAAAAGCCTAGGAATGATTATTTTGCATGACGAGTTTCTAAAATTTTTCTCCTTTTATTCCTCATCAATATTTTGTAAACTTTGTACAGTAGGCATTACTTTAATGTATGAAAATATTATAATGATAGAAAATTAATTAACCTAAGTCCATTTTCTAATCAACTAAAAAATAAGCAAAATGCTTTTTGGAAGGTGAAAATATCTTAGATCATATCAGCCTCCTGGTCAACATAAATCCAGTGGTCTGATTTTATTTAGTGAAATAACCTAATTTGTCAGTCTAGCAAAACACCTTTAGTATATTTAAGGTGGTTTAAAAAAAAACTTTCTACTTAAATTTAAGACAAATGAGCAAAATTACATCTTTTCTTCTTCGGCATCTCATAGGGCTTCCAACTCACGAAACGATCACTAACCATCACCACAGAAGCATCATGGTTTGGGGCAGTATATTCTGACTCAATTGTTGGTTTACATTTCTTATGTGCATAGCATTTGTTCAAAATTTAAGTGGCATGCAAATTTCAAAGAGCTTAGCACTTTCTTCCTCCTTTTACTGATTAAGCAAATCGTTTCTCTTTTCGAATCTTTTGGGTATATTAGTTCTGCTGATTTTGTTTATGTTTTTATTAATTCTATCCTGTTTGTTTTTCCAAGTTAGTTATAAAACTTATTAACATACATATTTTTTCCTGAGAATTGCTTTGTTTATATTCCATAGGGTCTGACATTTTGTGTTTATAGGTTATTATTTTCTATGTATCCCACCACTGCACTTCACATTTCTTCCTTGATCTGATTGTTCCTTAACTATAATGGGAGAAGCAATATCTCTGCATTTTTTTCTGTCATCCTAACTCCATGTTTCAGTCTTAATTATACTGTTAAATACACCCAGTGCTCACATCCAGCCCCTTTGCTAATGTCAGCCATGTCACATCTTGGCTGACAAGTCTACCTGCTAGCAGTGTCCTCCAAAATGGCCTATAGCAATGCCACAAGCTTTGTTAGACCCTGAGACCAAGGAACCTAACACTCCTTTGGTTACTAAATGCTCAGCTTTTGTGTTTCAGAGTGGCTGTCTCATTCTCTGTTTCCTTCAGGAACTTCTAGGTGCTACGCTACCTTCTGGTAAAAGAAGATATGGAAAAGTCTAATCCAAGATGATTTTTTTTCATATAATTGCTATCTCCTCCCCCAGGTCGTCTCAGCGATTCTTTCTTTGTCCTTTACAGCCTAATGACATTGATAAGATCTGTCTTGGCATTGATTATGCTGGGTCAATTCTCCCTGGAACACAGAATGATTTTTCAATGTACAGATTTAAGGGGCTTTTTTTCCCTTTAATTATACCTCAAAATATTTGCTCGGTATCATTATTTTGAATTTCTTGTTTGAGAGTTCTACTTAGATATCTGCTGGACCTCCTTTGTATATCTTTTGGGTCTATCATTTAACTCTTATTCTTTTTAAATTACTTTATTTTTATTTTACAGTTGCCCATTTTCTTACTTTCCTCTTTTACATTTCTTACAGTGTTGTTCATAATATTCCCTCTTCCAATTTAGTCTTAATTTTTATATTGGTTAATTTTCTCCTCAAATTCTCTCCTGGGTTCTTGTAGCTTGTATCTCTTCTTACTACTACCTCTCCACCTCTTCCTTCAAATACTCCCTTTCCACTTGGTTCCTACTAATAGAATTGATTGTTCATTGAGTTGCTTTTTACATTTATGCAAACATTCACTCACAATTTTCATCTCCTCCATGACATTTTTCTGGTGACTGTTCATCTGCTTATATACTGCACTGCAGGTTTTTGGTTTTTTGTCACAGTTTCTTCTTGTAGACACTGTTCTATTTCCTTTATCTTTACTTGTTATTGAATGAGTTGATTTTATTTTTGTTGTTGTTGTCGTGCTGGTGGTGGTGATGGTGATGGTGTTTGTAGCACTGGAGATGGAACCCAGGGCCTTTACTGTGAGCTATACCCCCTTCCTTTTTTTTTTTTTTTTTTTTGAGACAGGGTCTTCCTAAGTCACCCAGGCTAGGCTTGAACTTGCAATCCACCTACCTCAGACTCCCAGAGCACTGAGATTACAGACCTATGCCATGACACTTTTTTTGAACAAGCTGTTTTTAACAGACCAGCTACTCCCATGGCAGGGAGTGGGGACCAGATCAAAGTCACAGAAAAACCCTGCCCCAAGAGAAGACTGAAATGTACTTTTTGTCTGAAGGAAAAATAAGAGTATCTGAACTAAAAACTACTAAGTGCAGTTGGTGGTGGGCAAAACATTCACAAAACAGAGAGAACAGGCAAAACTGAGACCCTCCCCTCAGCCTAGAGAAGCTTAGACAGCCAGGCAGAAGCCCCCACGCAGAAGCCCCTACGCAGACTGGAGAATTATTCTGTGTGGGTCTCACCAGTTTAAGAGCAAAACCACAAACACATGCTGTCATCAGGGATTCCTTGTTGAGTCACAGTCAATCATTCTAAATTTAATGTAAAATAAAGCCCCCAGTTAACAAACCCACTTAATGTACTCTGATGTTCAGTCAGATTTTTAGTCCCTATTTTGATCATCTCTGGCTGCCTTCACATTGATTTTACATGCGTTCAGCTACATGACATTCTCAAAAATATCCACCACATGTATATGGAAATGTGCACCTATTCCCTGTATAATAAGTGTGCTGGTTTTATCAGTGCACAAACTCTTCATCCCTAATAATCCTGAGGCACAGGCATCACCAGCTGAGTTGCTTTGCCAAGCTTACCCATTCCAGCAGGAAGCACTCCACTTGGAACATTCATATACCACTCCATCAACCAAGACAACCCCTCAAAGCACCCTCACCCCTACCGACGTGGGTTCTTTTCCTCTCTCCTATCTGCCTGTAGAGCTTGAAGGAAACTCAGCTCTGAACAGTGAATTTATGTGAACTATGTTGTCCCTTTGTTTGCTGCTGACAAGCGTAAAGAACCACTTTCACTGCTGCTAATAATGGTTAATTTATCACATCCAGCCAAGGCTGACCTCTGGGCGTCCCCACCCCTCCATCACCTTCACACCTGCTCAAGCTAATTGTTAGAGCTAAGTGTAAATGAAAATCAACTGGGCTAATAATGAATGGAGCCCATTACTCGCAACAGCACACTGCTTTACGAAGGTTTATCAAGAAACATTAAAACCAGTCCTCTGGTCACAGTTCCCTGTTTTATAAATGAGAGAAAGTGAGTAAATAAGGGGGGATCAGCCCATGAAAACCAGCACCGAGACTGGATACAGAACATTTGGCTTTAACTTCCTGAACTCTGCAATAGCCCTTCTTATGTTTTCCAAATCTCACTCATATAACAAAAGAAAAAGGCGTAAGACATTTCTCCCAGTGTTGCTGTTATCTGTTTATACAAGCAAATGAGATCATTACCGGATATGAAGACCTTAATTAATATGCTAATTTCATTCCTCCACCAAAAACATTTTTTAAGGCAGCCATTTCCATGGCTCCTCCCTTCCCTGTCACCACCCTAGAACTGCTTTGCCACTCCTGTCTGGAAAGAGAAGGCTCGTCCCCAAATGATTGACATGAAATAATCAGAATCCCTGAAAAAGATAATTGAGGACCTTCGAGAGGCAGCTATTGGATTATCAGGAATTACCAACCGTAGTTTGAAGATGTAACTCTAAGAGATTTTAAGAAATCTCTTCCCATCACCAAATGGAGAATTAAATATACTGGGGGAAATGTTTCTTAAAGTTTTTTTCCATGTTACTTTTTTTTCCCTTTTAATATATATATAAGTAGTCAAGATCTCCATTTCACGCCATAAATCAGAAGTATTCATCCTCCAGCAAATTCAGTGCACGGAGGAAACGTCACCAGCCCCATGTAACTGAGCACACACCCCACAGAGACTTCTACCAAGTAATCCCCTGGACTTACATAACACGTTCAGACCTGCAAGACAGCAGGATGAGATTAGGTGGTGCCAAATATCAAGTCATTCTGTGTTAGATTTGAATCAATCACTATAGAATACAAATAGCCGGATTACAACTTAAGTAGTAACTGATTAGCCCATGATCTTGATGGCTTGCCTAACTTCTCAGACTACTCTTAAACTTGCTGAAGATCCCAGGCCTTTGCATTAGCAAGACCTTTCATCATCTGCCTTAATCTGGGAACCTTGCCAATACAGTATTGCGAGTAATGGGCTCCATTCATTATTAGCCCAGTTGATTTTCATAGTATATTATGTAGAGGTATCCTAATCAGTGACTTCTCCGGTATCTGCCTAAAAGCCTTGGATTTTAAGGGCACTGTTCCAAATTTATACTATACAGCATCTGCTGGAAATGTGGAAAGTCCAGGTAGGTGAGCACAAAACCAGTATCAACTGGTTTCAGAGAAGTAAGATACAAACTACTGCAGGGAAGATGGAAGAGAGGAAGGGGGAGAGGGGAAGAGGAAGAGAGGGAGACAGGGAGAGAGGGAGAAAAGAGGAAAAAGGAGGGGAGAGGAGGAGAAGAGAGAAGAATAGAACAGAACAGAGAAGGTGGAGGCAAGTTCCATGGTCATATAAGTGGAAAAATATTGGGTCAAGCTACATTTAGCATGAGTCCTTTATTTCCACACAGGACTTCCTGAACATTATCAGTCTTCTTTTATATAAATACAGAACCCTCATTTCAAAGAATATCTGTGAATATATTGAATAACCAAAGTATTCTACAGAATAGGGTTGGGAACCACATTTTTAGAAGGTCCTATCCAAATAAAGAACAACTATACCACTGCAAGAAGAAAAAATAATAAATTCATTTACTTATACCTGTGTGGTAAGGGATAAAAACTTTGCTGGCTTCACTTATACAAAAGATTTAAATGATTTTGGGGTGATTAGGATTTTATATTAGTTAGCTATAGTTGCAACAAGTCTGCCTAACAAACAATCTCCACAGCTCAGACACTTATAACAAAAATGTTAATTTCTCATTCATGATGCTCAGCTGGTGGGGATGACGTGACTTCCGCAGTAGGTCAAGTTCACGGATGTTCCACTCATTTCTCATGCAGGGATTCAGAGTACTGGGTTCCTCTTGGTTCAGAGGAAGGGCAGAAAATTGCTAGCATATATCTGCCTCAGCCTGCAACTGGTATGTATTAATTTACATTTTGCCATTAGCCAAAGCAAGTCACATGGCCAACCCCACCATCATCAGGCTGAGAGGCATATTCCACCCACAGAGAAGTCACAGGAAGGCAGAGAGGCAGGGAAAAAAGGCGAGCAAATAATATCTATCACACCAACCACAAAGTCAAGTCCAAGATTTAACCACTTGTGGGGACTCAATCGTATCTCCATTTCCTCTAAACATGTAAATTCTGGTTCATAACTTAAACATACAAATGCTGAAATCTAACTACAAGAATATAGGATCCATTTCTATTCTTTCTTCTTCTGCTTTGGACAAGTCAGTGTTCAGCACTCATGTATGCTAATCTAGAGGACTTAGAAGACTAGGGCATCTTCCAGTTGACTCTGGGTGGATACCCTCAACAACACCATGGTCAACATTTTATGTAAGAACAGTGACCAGTGTATATGTTTTCTAAGTAGTGTAATGAAGCACCATAAACTTAGCAGCATAAAACAGCATAAAGCTATCACCTCACAGTTTCGGCAGATGGAGAGTCCAGGTAGTGTCTAACTGAGCCCCTGGTCACCATCAGCCAGACCTGGTGCCCCATGTGACAGCTCCACTAGGAAAGGACCCACTTTAGGCTCCCTTGGTTGTTGGAAGAACTGATGTTCCTGCAGGCATAGGTACCTTGCTTCTTCAAACCCAACAAAGAGAGGGAGACTCCAGCAATTCTGGTTAACAAGATGGAGGTGTATATAATGAAATAATCACAGGATTGAGGGCTCGCCATCTATTGCTTAGAAATGAAGTCACAGGTTTTGCCCACACACAGGTGGGGGACAAGATACCAAGAGGCAGAGATTGCCAAGACCACCCTAAGGCCCGTCCATCAGGCTAGAAGTCTAAATGTCCATTATTTGTGTCATACTTCGTTCTAACTCTGCCCTGCTTTTCCTGAGGGAGGGTCACTCTGCTCATGTTCTAGAGCTGCATTAACACCAGACGGTCATGCTTACTGGTCAGTTCTGCACCATATTCCATGTTGAGATCTTTTCTGGGAAGGGCACTTCTTCAGTCAGTTGACTGATGCTGTTCAATCGCTGAATGAACATTCAGTCTCACTAATGACCAGAACAGTCAAGAAATCATTCTAGTTAGAAAAGGACCTAAGTACTAATTATTGGGCTGTCATGATTTATGTCTATGCGTGATGTGACCAACATAAGTCAAACTGGTGACCCACAAAAACACAACTACTGACAAGAACAGCTACTTACAGCTCACGAGGTGTCTACCCTGAGCCAAAGCGGTCAGTCAGCTTTGAGGGATCAACATCAGTCAAGGAAATGAGCTGGCGGCCTACATATTTAATAACTGAATGATGACTGGAATTTTCACTTTTCAAGTAGTCATGCACACATGGTCCTAAAAAGAAAAATAACTGAAATTTTGTGTAGTTTTCTTTTTCCTTAAAGTTATCTCAAAACATCTATTGAAAACCTATTATATTCTAGGTACTCTTTTTAGTGTTTGGAATAGAGATGAACGACTGAAATAGGATTAAGAGTGAGAATTACTCTTTAAACCCTCTCTCTACTGTGTTATCTACACTGCTAAGCAGTTTTCTTAGTGGTCACCAGCCACCATTACTGGTAATCTTTCCCACTGCTCCTGTTTTAAGCCTAATATTTGGCCAAGATTTGCTTTTGCTGTGGCCACACTGAATGCCTATACAATTATTCCAATGAATAATTGGAATGGGCTTATTGCTGTCTGCAGGATTTAT
>PVJO010032040.1:0-13381 GCA_004026905.1 Hystrix cristata
ATTTTGGTGAGAGGATGCAGGGGGAAGCTAAGTTGTTCATTTTGGGAGAATGAATCATGCATATGGAGATCTGCATTTGAAGGAGGATTCCAATAAGGTCTAGGCTGAAAATAGAGCTGAAAATTGAGAGTCACACACAAAGATGTGGTGGTGGTGGAAGCTGTGGGCATTGCTGAGAAAGCCTAGGCAAGTGGTGCCTGAGAAAGAGAAACCTGACAAGTGAAAGAAGCCATTCAGAGATGGAGACGAAAAATTAAGAGGGTGAGATGTCACTGACAAAAAGAAACTAAAGGAAAATGAAACAAAGCAGAAACGGTTAGTCTAAAAGCTGCAAAGAAGCCTTGTAAGGTAAGAGAAAGTGTGAGTGTGTGTGTGTCTGTGTGTGTGTGCACATGCACATGTGCATACACATGTGTTAGGAACTATGAAGGTCCTAGTGACTTAATTAAACCCAATGAAGTAGGGAACACAAAAGGCAGATCACTGTGAGCTGAGCATTGAAAAAGAAATGAAGACGTGAAAATGATGGAAAAAGGGTACAATAAAATGAAGAACTAGGTTTGAAGGAGAATATTTTGTTAATGAAAAGGCGAAGGAGCTACAGTCCTTTAACAGATAAGGCTAAAGATTCAGTTGAGAGGAAGCGGGTGATGATGCAAAAGAAGGAATAGGAGAATCGAGGTTCCCGAGGAGTTATGATAAGATGCTCCAAATATGGAGGAGGAGCATTCACCTCCACTTGGCCAGATTCTGGTGCTGCTAAATTTGAAGGTAGCAAATTAGCAAATGGGTGGAGTCTCTGCCTGAATATGGCTACTTTGCATGTTGGAGCAAGGTCATGGTATTAGTCATCCGCTGAGGAAAAAGGGGGACAGATGGGGGAGTGAGCCCAAGAAGAAGAGCAAAACTTGAAATGTGAAATATTCCAAGTGGGAGATAAAGCATAGTGGGAAAACAAAATTTTTCAGGCCCCGCATTTATGTTATATTTATATTGTACAGGGGTGGAGGTAGAAGAAGAAGCAAGTTAAAAAGAGAAAAAAGATAACAGGCATAACTAATGAATCCTTGAGAAAATGAGCAGCTTTGCAAAGGTGGAGGAGTGTCATTTTCTTTGACATGAAAAGGAAGTAGTGAAGGCTTCTAGACTTCCTCATGCATCTCATTAATAATGGCTCCAGGGTGCTATGGACAAAGGTAGAGAAATGTGGACTGACTGCAAAGATAATTCAGTAGACAAACAATTTCTTGAATCAGTGCTGATTAATGGTTTGATGTTTGTGTTGAGTGGAAATTCTATCTGCTGGACCAAAGATTCTGTCCTTGGCTCTGTCCTGTCAGGCTTTTTTTTTAAAAAATCCAATGCCTTAAATAGCGAAAAGGAAGCCTTCTTCACCAAATGTGTGGATGACATGAAGCCACAATGGATAAAGATGACAAAGATGTAGAAATGCAGAATTAGGATCTAAAGAGTTATTGACAAGGTCAAATGATCACTTGAATTTAACAAGATGAAAATCAACAAGAATATAGATATTCAAACCAGGTTAACAATCAAAATAAATCTTAACAATAGAAGTAGGCAACTTCAGGATTGTGTAGAAGGAACTTAGTTTAGCAGTGTCACAGTTCTTTAAAACTTTGGTTGGAGTAAATTAGCATTATTCTAGACATGAGTGTATAAGCTTCTGTAAACCAACTGCTAAATTTTCAGGAATTTGCAAGTCAGTTGTTAAATACATCCATTATTAAAAATTGAATTATGTAAGCTCAAAAATTAAATAATTATATTAAAATAAAGGTAATAAATACCCAAAATATATCCCTTTCTAATTATTTTATTGTACTTTAGTAGTATCAGCAGTCTTGAGAATATGTATGCCTGTAGTATCCATATGGTGGGAATACTATATAGTATTATTTTGCTGTGTATCTCTTCCTAACTCTGCATTTGGGGACACAACATTTCTGGCTTAAAATACGCTATGGTGGGAATATGTAAATCTCAGAAATAGGAAAATGTTTTAAATCACATTCTCCCCAACCTCTGAGAGTCAGTTGTTGAACATTTACCAGCACATCACTGAATAATTTCACAGTTAACTGGTATGAAGATGGGGATGCGCACACACACACACACACACACACACAAACACACACACACACATGGCTCTCGCAATGCTGGGTTGTTTTAGCTGATACCTACTATCTGTAATTATGGTAGTGGTTTGCTCTCCTCATCAAATCATTCCTCATCTCAAATTAAAGTATTAGTTTGGATGCTATATTTTACAGGCCATAGATAAATAGCAGTACATTGACAGGAGATAGAATTTTCAAAGTTAAGGAACTCAAAATCTTATATGAGCTCAAAAATTGTTTAGCATGCTGAAGACTCAGGGAAGATCCCAAATCATATTGAACCACTTGCTGATATAAGGTGTAAAACAGAGTTTCTTCTTGATACCCCCAAGACATACAAACAGGACCAATATATGAACCAAATAGGGAGATGAATAATTTCTACAGGAAAGAATATACATACCAACAGTTGTCTGAATTTAAAAATGAAAAACTTGGAAGTACTGTGCTTTTTTTCAGCACAAGATGTTTTAACACTTGGTAACATCAGATGGGAAGTTGCACCCAGGATCTTATAAGTATTGTCTAACCTGGAATCTTTGAAGTTGAGTAGCATGCAGTGCCAATCACTGGCTGCATGCAGGAACAAATTTCTGTGAAGCTAATTATTTCAAGACTTATTAAGAGAAAGCCCACATCCTCACTGTTCAGAACATTAAACACATCCACTCTGATGGAAGCCTAGAAGATGAAGTTTACTAACTCAAGGGAAAGAGGTTCCTAATACTGCAGATATCAGAAACAAGAAAGACAAACTTTAATGAAAGACTCCCTCAATTTCCAAAAAATAAAAATAAACAAAACTTTATTGGCTGGAGATTTAGCTCAGTGGTTAGAGTGCCTGCCTTGCAAGCACAAGGACCCGAGTTTGATCCCCAGCACAAAAAAAAAAAACTTTATTGTGATAAATTAATGGCAAGAGGATAAACAAGATGATATATTTGAATTCCAACTTTAAAAAGCATCTAATCTTCCAATGCTCTATAGTCCAGAAAAATTAAAAAAATTAATATAAATATAATGTCACCCAGTGACTCAGTATTTACATGTGGATTAGGAAGACTGGTATGGGTTGAAGTGTAGTGCAGTTGTAGATAGCTTGGGAGAGCTATTACATTTCAATTTTCTTTTGGAAATACAGAGAGGGATATTTTAATCAACAAAGCATTTTTAAGAAGCCTGAAAAGGTTGAATTTGTGTTTGGATTTTAGAGAAGTTGGAAAGGAGACAAGGAGGAGATTTGAGATTTTGAGATGAAGGAAGAAAAAAATAATCTAGATTGAGAAGTTGGAGGTAAAGAACTGAAATCCAGAAGAGGAATTTTGGGGGAACTAATAGATACTAGAAGTAATCTGAAGGAAAATTAAATAAAAATTATGAGAAATATTTATCCCAAGATATTAAGAATAAAGATCTGTCAATGTAGCACACCAAGATCAATTAATATGAAGCTATAGATCTGAAATTTCTATAATGTAGCTATAAATTGTATAGTAACTGAAGCTTCACAATGCTGCTCCAGTCTACAGAAAATAGTATGTTTTAGAAGGAATTATCAAAGTAAAAGAATACATAAAACCTGAGAGAAGATGAAAGGTGTGGAGCTCAGGGATGCGGTGTTTGGGCAAGGCCACTGTCCTGACTCCCCATGTGGTGGCAGTTAGCATTTAACGGAACCTAATAGGAAACTGTGTATCTGGAGCCCACCAGGAAGGCTGCATTTTATTACTTCTGCAAGCCCTGTGCATTTCAAAAGGAAGTTTAGAATGAGATAGGTTCAGGATACAAAAGAAAATGATGAGAAAGATAGCCATGGCTGTGTAGAACAAAACAACTATTGCTGATTGGAGCAGCTGGTAGCTTGAGAATATTTGAAATTTAGTTCAAACAGCCTTCTACCCTTCTTTACCCCCTCATTTCTGCCTTTATCCATCATCTCTTCCTCTCTTCATTCCTCCTTTTCTTTTTTAGTAACTATTTATTGAAGTCACGATGTACTGTTCTCCATCTTTGAAACAAGAAGCAGATTTACTCATGACGCTAATGCAGGTTCCATGTCAGGTTTCCTCATTTGGATGGACCACTTGACATGGGGTTCCACATTTGTATGAAACTTGAAATAGTAAAATATTTTAATAGCAACCCATTAAGATAACTATCTCTTGCAGTGTACTTTTCCCCTTATTCTATTTTCTCTCATGTTAGCTTGTGTTAAATATCTGTGGGCAATTTGGAAAACCAGTTAAAATAAGGGAGTATGTTGGTATTACCTTAGATTGCCTTTAATGGGATCTATTTATGTTGCTGCCAGAGACTTCTCTATTGTGTTAAGTTATTGTCAGCCATTCAGGAATAGGAGCATCTTTAAGGAATCCAGTGAGCAACTCACTGGGCATCTCAACCCTAAGTGCAGGACCAGAGATTGAATTAGAATGTAAATATGTCATGCATCACTCGGAATATGAGTTAGGTGGTTAAGATGACAAGCAAGTTTTAAAACAATTCTTTGGGAAATTCTTCTAATCATTAGCTGTGCAAAATTTTAAAGGGAAAGGCAGTTCTCACTAGAGCCCAATCAAAACTAAAGTTCTTTCTGTCAAAAATAAACTTGATAAAGCCACATATACAATTGTAAGTATGTCATACATATATTTCTCTTTTGATAGTTAAAATTTGGAATAGAATTTCTCAGAATTTCTGTGTTTTGCAGTACTGCTAATGCCCTACACAGCAAAATTTATCTGTACATAAAGTCTCATATTTTAAGCCTCCCAACTCTCAATAATAAAAATGAAACAATCGAATGTGTTAGAGGAAAAATGACATCTTTCCATTTTCTTTTTTAAAAAATTATATTACAAAGTCAATACTATGCCATACAAAGAGATGATCAAATACTATGTAACTAAAAATGTAGGAAAATTATTACAGAACTATGTCAAGCATCTATAAAATATTACATTTTAAATGTTATTGTGTTTATTAATATTTAAAATATATATCTTGTGTTTTCTTCCTTTATTCTAAATAAATATTCATTTACTTGCTTAACTTGTATTCTTTTTCTTTAGAAAGGCCTTCCAAATATGGTAAATTAGAGGCCTCATAAAACCCATATAGAGAAATTAGAAATACCAAGACCAAATTTAAAAACTAAGACACTGTGCTTGCCATACAGAAATGTGCACTCCAGACGGGCATAGGCTGGTAAATAAACTGTTGCAATACTGAGTGGGGGATAACAACAAGGCCCGTAAAAAGTTTTGTGGTTACTTCAGTGACCAAGTCTAATGAAACGCTCTGACTTCAGCCTCTGATGGTGTGCTGGTTGTAGGGCTGGTGAAATATAATGGAATTTTTTACATCGGCTGCTTAATGCACTCAGTGAGCTAGATTTGTTCTTAGGCAATCACGTACTTCTGCTGGAGCCCAGTGGCAAGTTAAGTCTCAGCTTCTGTGCAGGTTACATGCCTTTCATCTTCTCTTCCAGTGCCAGCAACACGTGGTTCCCAGTCTGAGGTTTCTTTGTTCGGGAATATTGGCTACTCAGAGATTCAGATGGAACCTAAGATGTGCTGGAAGGGGGAACTCTGAAAAGACTTGAGACAAGTCTAAAAAGATGGACAGAGATTTAGAGGATCTTCAAAATCTTACACGTTCTGGCTTCAGAAATCTTGTCTGCCTGCAGGAAGCATAGAAAATCCTGGCAGTAACACCATACTGAAATATTCTTGGCTTAATTAAAACAGTGACATCGCATTATCGAGATGAGCCTGTCCCTGGAACTGGATGCAGCCATGTTTACCTGGAAGTCTTTGGCAAATTTCGTCTGGCAGGATCATCCCGGACCAGCAATCCAGGTCTGGTCAGAAGATACATACTGAATACCTATTATGTGCCAGCCACTGGGCCAGATGCTAGAGATATAAAGATGAATAAGAGAAGGTCCTTGCAAGCCAAGAGAAAAAAATATTAGACTGGTAAGTGCAATAAAATACTGTATTGTGCCTGGGTTCCATGGGACCCAGAGGAGACTAAGCTGGCCTCTTCTAGGGACTCAAGAAAGATTTTCCAGAGAAATTTACTATTATTTAGCTAATGCTTATTTCATTGTCAGGGCTCATATAAAGTGGGTACAATTTTCTAACTAAATGGAAAAGAACGTCCTAATAAATTGAAACAAGAAGGTGTGATCTTTAGATTATTTATTAACTGTATTGTAAAGAATAAAATGGGGCAAGGTAGACCATACAAGCAGGAATAGTAAAGGGGGCCTAAGTGTTGGAACCTGGGCTTTGATCCTCAAACGATTCTTTCTCAAAAATGGATAATTTATGTCAAAATTATTTGACCGTAACTATAAGCACTGCAGATTTTCAGCCCTAGTGTACATCTATTGAACCCAGCTATTTGTTAGAGTCATCCAAAGAATCCATATTTCCAGCAGACTCCTCAGGAGAGTCTTACATGAATGGAAAGTTTGAGACTGACTGATATGACATGGGGATCCATGGAGAGGTTTTAAGAAGAGGAGGCATAGTACAGGTTTGTCACTTGGATAGATCCATCTGGGTGAAATGTGGAAGCTAGAGCTAAGTGGGTTAGAAACCAATTAGGTTATTAATGCAGTATTTTTAGCATGCTGAAGGCATGAGCTAAGGGAATGAAGTAAGAAAGAAAAAAGACTTGAAAAAATATTTCAGAGAAGTGATAATGGCTTGGGTAGATGAAGGATGATGGGACACTTCCCTAATACTGGGCATACAGGAAGAATAAAATGGCGACTAAGATGCTAATTTGAGTTTTAGTTTGAGATTATGGTATCTATCAGCTTTCTCTGTGTATTTCAATTAAATGCATCAGTTGAATTCAAGCCATGGAATACCCAGTTCTAAAGTTCCTATTTGAGAGTGATTTCACTCACCATTGTACTGCTGACAGCCAAGCCGTGAGCCAGAGCACACACAAGGAATCCATAATTAGGGGTAGTTTACTGGTAACACACCTAGAGAAATGTGCTCCATATAGAGGATGCTGAATGCTATTAAAAGACATTTTTCTCATTTTTTTATTTATTAGTATGTGTGTGTAGTGCATAATGTTTACATTCCTTGAGGAGAGTTAGTACAGGTACATAATACATCTTAATTTCTTTTTTTATCCCCCTTTCCTTCCCTTCTTCTGCCTTCTCCCATCTCTTCATCCCCTTCCCATTTTTTGTACACATTTTCAGTATGTAATGTTTACATCCCTTGTGTGGAGTTGGTACATGTACATGACATAATTCCTTTTTCATCCCTTTCCCTCTTCTTCTTTCCCCCTCCCTTCATCTCTTATCCCCTTCTCCTTTGAGGAAGATCTATCTCCCTACTTCCTGATATCTTTTATTTTGCTCTTTATTTATATTTTGGGCTTCTCATATAGGAGAAACCACACAATATTTAAATTTGTTTGTCTGATTTATCTTACTTAACATTATGGTCTCAAGGTGCATCCATTTTCCTACAAATGACTCAAGTTTATTTCTCTCCGAAGTTATAGGTGTAGGCAAGGACTTTTTGAACAGAACCCGGGTTCTCAAAATGGGAAATAGTTTTGAGAATCAACAAATGGGATCATATCAAATTAAAAAGCTTCTGCACAGAGAAAGGAATAACCAACAGAATAAAAAGACAGCCTGCAGATTAGGGAAAATTTTCATCATTGATTCCTCAGACAGAGGACTAATATCTAGAATATATAAGAACTCGAAAAATTTGAATCCTCCAAAATAAAACCCAATCACAAAAATGGACAAACGAAATGAAAAGGCACTTCTCGGAAGAAGAATTACAAATGGCCAATAAATATGTGACGAAATCCCCAACATCACTGACCTTTAGAGAAATGCAAGTTAAAACACTAAGATCCCATGTCACTCTAGAAAGAATGGCCATCATCAAGAAATTAAATAGCAACAAGTGCTGGAGAGGCTGTGGTGGGGAGAAAAGGATGCTTCTACACTTTAAATGGGAATGTGAACTAGTACAACCACTATGGAATTTAGTGTGGTGATTCCCCAATAAAGTGAAATTAGAAATTCCATTCCCCTTCTAGGTATCTTCCCAAAAGAGTTAACGACATCATCCTACAGTGAGTGATACAGGCATACACATATTTATAGCAGCACAATTCATAATAGCTAAATTCTAGAAGTGGCCTATATGCCCATTAACAGATGAATGGACAAAGACATTTTTATATCCAAAGAATTGAAAATTACCTAGTATACTCTTATACAATCATTATTTCTTTGTGTAGAGCAAGTGTCTAATTATGTGGTTTCCGTTCCTACTACTTCTTTCCATGTGGACGCCTACAAGGCATCTGTGTGTGGACTGTGCTCTACTGCAGCTCTGCAGATGTACACACCAAATGCTGTATCGATTCAACCATTGATACACAAAGGTTTTCATTTGGGTTTTGCTTTTTGTGTTTTTCTGGCTGATTTTAATATTCCTTTTTGGAAGACAGGAAGTTTATTATTAATTCACTTCTATGGGGTCCTACTTTAAATTTTGGGTCTTGCAATATATAATTTTCTGACCAAACGTTGTTATAGATTTTGAGTTTCAATATTTCCATTCAAGATATTTGAAAATAACATTTAAAGAAAGCATGGTGCTTCCTCTGGACATATTCTATAAAGGTTCTATTCTGCGAATATTTTTTGCTATGGATGCTTACAAAATCACATTTAAATGTACTTAGGTACACAAGTATTAAATGACAAGTCAATTGAATTTTTAAAAGAAATCTTAAAAGGATACAAATGAGGAAAGTTTCTCAAGCATTTTTGAGGTTAACATTACCTCTAGTTCTCCTGACTACTCCTTTTCTTGATCCTGTCTTTAAATTCCTGAAAGTTTTTCAAAACTTATCTGGTCCTTTAATTTATATTGCACACTGTAGCTGAGAAAATAAGTTACTTTTGATAACTCTGATGGTCACCTACAGAAAGACAGCTCTGAATCTTCTGATAACTCGATCCTGTACTGCGCTTGATCACTTCTATGCTTTCATAAAATGCACGTTTTCAACCCTAACTCATCACCTTCCTCACAAAACCGTGTGCCTTTCTGGACCTCCTCATCTGAGTGTTGCGATCTCATTCTCCAGGCCACCTAAATTCAATCTCCAGTACAACTTTTCATTCTCCTATTTTTCTCTTCTCCATTTCTCCTGAGAGGTGAATGAGACAATATATGCAAAGCACAAAATATGTGACACTTGGAACTTACTAGCAAGTGACAGTTCACTCTTTTCTCCACCTTTCCTCATAGATGTGTGCATTAGAACAGTTCCATGTTCTTCTCGCTCTGTTCTTCTCTCCTTTGTGTACGATATGAGATCACCACAGATATTCCATGAAAGCTTCCCACTCACACACCTCAGGTCTCGTCCCTTGTAGTGGGTTATCCTTCAAAACGCTACGTCCAAGTCCTGATCCCTAGTGCATGTCATGGGACCTAATTAAGAAACAAATTCATGTTTTTGCAGATGTCATTAAGGATCTCAAAAGGATCACAGGTTTAGAATGGGCCCTAAATTCAACAGCAAGTGTTCTCTAAGAAGAAGGGAAGCCTCCGACATACAGAAGGGAAAGTCAAGTGCAGATGAAGGCGGAGATGCGCGCAGCGTATCTTTAAACAAAGCAGTGCCAATGACTGACTACATCCACCAGAATCTCAGAGAAATATATGGACTTCTAAAAGGAACTAACCCTGACACATTTTGATTTAGGACTTCTGGAATTCATAAATGTAAGAGAATACATTTTTGTTGCTTTTAGTTATTTTTTACTCACCAAATTCATGGAAATATTTTATGGCAGGCCTAGAAAACTGACATAGCCCATTACTCTAACCTTTTTAAAAATTTAATATTTATTTGTTTATTACTGGATTGAACTCTGGGTTTATTTATTTGTTTATTATTGGATTGCCTCATGTAAATGTTAGGCAAGTGCTCTACAACTTATTTTTTAAGTTCTAGAAACATAAACATTACACATTTTTATGGGCACCATGTGATGCTTCCACACTTGTGCACATTCTGTAATGTGCAAATCAGGGGGAATGTCTATCTCTCCAAATATTTATTACTTCTTTATGGTGAAAACTTTCAAAATACTTTCTTCAAGCTTTTTGAAATGTATAGTATGAAGGCATTTCTCAATCTGGATTTAACCTCCCCTTCAAAGTTTGTCTCTTTTTCAACTCTCCCCCTTCTACACATTGACAGTCCCTTGATCATGCAGGGATTGTTTGCGCATTTTGCCTTTTCTAGTGGGGTCTGCTTTCTCTTCTTCAGAACTCCTTATGTCCTCCCTGCTTGTTCAAATTCTAATCATGAAATTAAAACCCTACTCTAGCTTTTCAAAGCCTGTATTTGAGGATAACGTCTTTATAAAGATAATTAAGGTTAAGTGAGGCCTGAGGGGCCTAATCTGGTCCCACTGGTATCCTTATAAGAAAGGATCAGGACACACAGAAACAGGCGCCAGAGCTGCACATGGAAAGTGATAAGTGCACCAGTGAAACGGCAGCAAGAGGGTGACCACGGCAAGCCCAGGAGAGACACTCAAGACAAACACTTCTCTTAGGACTTGAAGAGAAAACCAAGTCTGGTAGCATGTTGAACTTGGATTTCCAGGCTCCAGAACTGTAAGAAACTAAGTTTCTGTTGCTTAAACCAACCTCTCTCTGGTACTTTGCTAAGGCAGTCCTAGTAAGCTAATACAGCAGATACAAGGTCAAGATTAGGAGTTAAAAATTAGGGCAGAAATAAGGATCACGTATTTTCTAAATGTGCTGATGATGAGTACTAGCCTCATTTCTAAAGTAATTGACTGTTTGACCAAGCCATTGATAGAGCCCAGTGAACTCTGGGCTTATTATAAAGGCAGTGTCACTGTAGTACGAAGTTCAAAGTGATCTGAGAGTGGAACCACAACCTGGGTTCCAACACTCTTCCTCTTTTGGGAGAATGATATTATTGACTCTTGGCAGGAAGCTAACTGAAAGTCTGATGAATTAATCTTCTAATCTAAAACTGTATAAAGTTCAGTCACAAGGTGTAAGACTAAGCATTTCTAGGACTGATGATAAGGGCCTAAAAACTACTGCATATATTGGATAGCTGCCTGACAGGGATAAGGACAACCATCGGTGTTTTATTTTATATGTATTTGTACATAGATATATAATCATTCTGTACCAAATGTTTACAAACCAAATGTATAACCATATATATGTTTATGTATATACATTATACATATCTGTGTATAAAACATGATTATATGTGCATGTATATGTACATATAAAATATGTATGCAACATTCACATGGATGTATGTATATATGTTATAGAATGTGTATGTATTATACACATTTGTGTTTTTATATATATGTGGGGTTTTTTTTGGCTAAGATCAGATCAGTGTGTGTTTTGCTCTTTTTTATTCGTTTGCTATCCTATAAAAAGTACAGTAGAGGAGCTGGGGATTTAGCTCAGTGGTGAGAGCGCTTGCCTACCAAGTGCAAGGCCCTGAGTTTGATCCCCAGCACACACACACAAAAAGTACATAAGAATTAGTTCTATATTATTTGAACTCAGTTTGACATCTTGAGTTCCCTTCTAGGAAGTAATTCTTAGAGACTCACTGACAATATGTAGTGTGTCCAGAGAAGGACATCCGAATTGCGAGGTTCTGTGCATTGACGCAACCAAGAGTGGCTGAAGCAGCTGGCATTTGATTGAAGATATATGAGGGTTCTCTCCTGAACGAAGGGATCAATCTGTTCTCTGTGGCTGTTGAGGTAAAGTTGGACCAAATAGGTAAACCTAGTTTCATGTCAACACAAAAAACTTTTGCGGTGCATTTTAATCTTTCAAGGATCAGAAGTAACAAAGTACAGAGCTTGCTGAATGATCTAGCTTAGTGGTTAAGAGGGTTCCTGAGTCCTAGCTTTACCTCGTATTAGCTTTGTAACCTAACTGAACTTCTCTCAGCCTCAGTGGCCTCCTAGCAATGGAATTAACGTTTTACCTACTTCATTGAGGAATAGATGAAATAATGCATGTAAACTGATGAGGAAGCCTACACGAAGATGGGTGGTCTAACTTACTTACTCACAAGAGTCCTCAGTGTCTGTGACTGATTTTGAGCCCTAGTTTCTCTGATTTCATTATACAGCCTCATTTCCAAGCTTCCTTCCAATAAATACAAAGAGAAAGAAAGCATAAATATAAGGACTGAGGTGAGTACATTGAAAAGGAAAGAAGTTGGCCCACCCCTTGCCATAAGTTTGGTCATGCAGTTAATTAAATGATCTTATCAGTCAAGCTATAAGCCTGTTTAAACACCAAAAGAGGCAATTTCTTCTTCTTTGCCCGTATGCTTCCTCCCCTCTTCCCTTCCCAGCCACTAACCAGCAGATGACCCTAATCCACAACTGCAGTGTCTCTGATAGAAACCATTTCTAATCCACCCTCATGCTCTTCTGTCCGATTCATGAAAGCCTATTTTTGAAGGTTCAACTCTGACAGGGCTCATCACAAACTTAAATTAATATTAAACTCAGAACATAATTTTGTTTTTATTATAAAATATGAAAATAGCAAACTGAGAAGAAAAGACCCAGTCTTCTGAATTTGAAGCCAATTGTTCTTGGGGAGACTCTCAGGGGTAATTTATAACCATCCCCCCTGAGAGGGGTGTGCTCTAAATTTTGTTAAAATGTATTAAGCACCTATAGTGTTCAATGATCCTGAAATAGGCATGTTAAGGAGCTGTCTGGTTAGCACCTATTGAACAGGTTTATTTCTAGGAGGAACCAGAAAGAACATAAGCTGATAAATTAAAAGTGCTTGTCATCACTAATGAACATGAAGAAATAGTTTGAAAAATTCTTTGAGATAATCACCTAAAGTGTCACCAAAGTGTCAGGAAAGGACAATCTAGGAGTAAAGTTGAGAGTGGTTCTGTTGTGTTTTGCATACATCATATTATTTGATCCTACAATGTGTTGGCAAGGCTGACGTTACCAAACCCATTTTCCAGGTGAGAAAATTAGGTAGAAAGAGCTTCCCAACTTCAGCAGCATCAAATATCTAAATCTTGTGTTATAAGCACTTTACAGATCACACATTCCTTCCTCCTGAACTAAAAGACATAGAAAGGATTGATCACGGCTTCCT